>BQNB010075845.1:17371-29871 GCA_026074375.1 Tanacetum coccineum | reverse complement strand
GGGGGTGGGGGGGGGGTGGAGTGTGGAGGTGTTTTTGGAGGGGGTGGAGGGGGTGGGGCGAGTGGCAAAGTTTTGTGGTCTAGGGGGCGTTTGGTGGGGGGGGGGGGGGGGGGGGGTGGGGGGGTGGGGTGTGGGGGGAGTGAGGGGGGGGGGGTTGGTGGGGGGGGGGTTTGGGGGGGTTGGGGGGTTGGGGGGGTGGGGGGGGGGGGGTGGGAGTGAGGGTGGGGGGTGTTAGGGGGGGGGTGGGGGGGGTGGGGGGGGATTCCGGGGGGGGCGGTGGCGGTGTTGGGGGGTGGGAGGGGGTGGGGTGTGAGGGAGGGGTTGAGGGGGTGGGGTTTGGTGGTGGCTCAAGAGTGTGGGGGTGGGGGAGGTGTGGTGCTAGGGGGGGGGAGTGGGGGCTTGGTTGTGTGGGAGGGGGGGGGGGAGGGGAGGGGGGTGTGGGTGGGGGGGTTGGTGGTGTGGGGGGGGGGGGGGTGGGTGGGGGGGGTGGGGGGGGTGGGGACGGTGAGGGGGGTGGGGGGGTTTGTAGTGGGTTTGGGGGGGTGGGGAGGGGGGTGGGGGAGGGGGGGGGGGGGGGGGGTGAGAGGGGGGTGTGGGGGGGGTTGGGGGAGATGTGGGGGGGGAGGGGGGGGGGGGGGGGGGGGGGGGGGGCGTGGGGGGGTTGGTGGGGGGTGGGGAGTGGTGGGGGGGTGGGGGTGGCGGGGGGGGAGTGTGGGGGGCGGGGAGGGGGGGGGCAGGGTGGAGGTGGAGTGGGGCGAGGGAGGGGGTTGGGGTGGGGTGGGGGGGTTGGGGGCGGAGGTTTGGGTGCGAGGGGCTCGGGGGGGCTGTGGGGGGCGGGGGGGGCTTGGGGAGGGGGTAGAGTGTGGGGGGGGGGGGAGGGGGGGGGGGGTGGGGCGGGGGCGGGGGGGAGGGGTGGTGGTGTGGGGGGAGTGGGGGGGGTGGGGAGGGGGGGGGGGGGGGGGGGGGGGGGGGGGTTGGGTTGGTGGGGCGGTGGGGGGGGGGGGGGGGGGGGGGGGGCGGGGCGGCGGTGTGGGGAGGGTGGGTGGGGGAGGCGGGAGGGGGGGGGTGGTCTGAGGTGGTGGGGGGGGGGGGGGGGGGGGGGGGGGGGGGGGGGGGTGGGGGGGGGGGGGTTAGGGGGTTGGTGGAGGGGTGTGGGGGTGGGTGGGAGAGGGGGGGGAGGGGGGGGTGGGGGGGGGGAGGGGGGGGGTGGGGTGGGTGGTGGGGGGGGGGTGGGAGTGGGGGGGGTGTGGGGGGGGGGGGGGCGTGGGGGGGGGGGAAGGGGGGGGGGGGGGGGGGGGTAGCGGGGGGTGGCGAGGTGGGGGGGGGGAGGGGGGGTGTGATGGCGTGGGGGGATGGTTGTGTGGCGGGTGTTGTGTGTGGGTGGGGCGGGGGGAGGAGGGGAGTAGGGTGGGTGGGTGGGGTGGGGGGGGGGGGGGGTGGGGGGGGTGTGGGGGGGGTGGGTGGTGGGGGGCGGGGGGGTGGGTGCTGGGGGGGGGGGGTGGTGTGGCGGAGGGTGTAGGTGGGGGGGGGGGGTAATGTGGGGGGGAGGGGTTGGGGGAGTTGTTTTTTTGGTTGTCAACAATAAAACATTGGGTTGTTGTTTGTTGGGTGGTTTGGTGTTGTTGTGGGTGGGTTTTGGGTGTCTTTTGTTTTGTGTTTGTGTCGTGTGGGTGGTCGGTAGAGGGGTTTGTTGTTATTTTGTTCTGGGGGTTTCATAGGTTTGTTGTGGGTGTAGTTGTTTTGGTGGTGGTGTGGTGGGGGGGCTTGTGGGTATTGGGTGTGGTTTTGGAGGGGGGGTTGTGGGTGGGTGTGTGGGGTGTGTTTTTAGTTGGGGGTGGGGGGTGGGGAGGTTGTTGTGGTGGTGTTGTGTGGGTGGGGTTGGGTCGGGGGGGGGGGGGGGGGGGTGGAGGCTGGGGGGTGTTTTTCTTTTGTGGCGGGGGGGGTGGGGGGTGGTGGTGGTGGGGTTGGGGGGTTGGCATTGGGGGGTGGGGATGGGGTTGTGTGTGGTCTACATTAAAATAAGATAGGCGGCGGGGGGCTTCGGGTTTGTTGTTGATGGTGGGATGTTTTATTTTTGTGTTTTGGAGAGGGTGGGTGTTTTGTGAAGTGTGGTGGGGGGGTTGGTGTGGGAGGGTGGTGCGGGTCAGTGGGGGGGGTGGGTGGTTGGTGTGGGTGGACGGGTGGGTGGTGTGGGGGGGTGGGGGTGGTTAGTGTGGGGGGGGTGGGTTTGATGGGGGTTTGTGGGGGGTAGGTGAGGCTGTGGTGGTGGGGGTGGGGTGTGTGGTGGGTGGGGGGTGGGCTGTGTGGGTTTGCAGGGGTTTTGTTGTTTGTGGGGGGGGAGTGGGGGGGTATAGGGGTGGGTGTGTGTTCGTGTAGGGGGGTTTGGTGGGTTGGTTGTGGTGTGGGGGGGTGGTTTGCTGGGTGTTGGTGGGGGTGTTGGAGGGGGGTTGGGGTGTATGGGGATGGGGTGGGGGGTTGGGGGAGGGGGGGGGGGGTGGGGGGGGGGGGGGGGGGGAATGTGGTTGGGGTTGGGTGGGGGGGGGTGGGTTGGGGGCTCGGGCTGAGTGGGGGGTGGGGGGGGGGGGGGGGGGGGGGGTGGGGGGGTGAGGAGAGGGGTGGGGGGGGGGGGGGGGGGCGGGGTGGAGGGGGAGGGGGGTGGGGGGGGGGGGGGGTTGGTGGTGGAGGGGGGGGGGGGGTGGGTGTGGGTGGTGTGGGTGGTTGATGGAGGTTTAGTTTTTGGGGTGGGGTGGGTGGTTTGCTTGTTGCTTTGCAGCTGTGGTGTTTATGGGGGGGTGGGTGGTGTGGGGGTTGGGTGTGTCGATTGGGGTGGGGGCGGTGGTGGTGGTGGGGGTTGGGGGGGGGTATGTGTGGGGGGGGGGGGGGGGGTGGGGGGAGGGTGGTTGGTTGGTGGCAGGGGCTAGAGGGTGGGGGGTGAGGGGGGCGTTTTGTGGGGTGCAGTGTGGGTGATGGGGGGAGTGTTGGGGGTGTGCCGGGAGTGTGTGTTGGGTGGGTAGGTGGTGTTGTTTTGGGGGGGGTTTGGGGGTCGAGGTTGGTGGGGGGGTTGGGTTGGGTGGTGGTGTGGGGGGGGTTGGTTTGTTCCTTTTTGTGGGGGGGGTGGTTGGGTGTAGTGGGGGGGGGGGGGGAGGGGGGATTGAGGTGGGAGGGGGGAGCGGGATATGGGGCGTCCCCTCTGGTTGGGTAGTTGTTGGGGGTGGGGTGGGGGGGGGAGAGGTGGGGGGGGGTAGGGGGGGGCGGGGGTGGGTGCGGAGTTTGTTGTGGGGGGGTAGAAGTTGTGACGAGGTTGGGGGGGGAGGGGGGGGCGGGGGTTGTTTGGGGTGGGTGTTTGAGTCTGGGGGGGGGGGTGGCGGGGGGAGGGGGGTGTGTTGGGGTGGGTCGGGTGGGGGGGGGTGAAGTGAGGTGAGTGGGGGGGGTTGTGGTGGGGGGTGGTTGGAGGGGGGTGTTGGGTGTAGTGTGGGTTGTGGGGGGGTAGGCTTTGTGTCTTGTTTGGGGGGGTAGGTGGCGGGTTGGGGGGGTGGAGGGGCGGGGGGAGTGGTTGGGGGGGTGGGCAAATGGGGGTGTTGGGGCGTGTTTGGGGAGGTTTTGGAGGGTAGTGTGGGGGGTTGGGTGAGTATAGGGTGTGTGCGTATTGTTGTGGGTGTTGGGGTGTGGGGGGGGGGTGTGTTGGGAGTGTGGGGGGGGGTGGGGGGGGGGGGCGGGGGGGGGGGGGGGGTGTGTCGGGGAGGAGGGGGGGGGGGGGGGGGGGTGGGTTGGGGGGGGGCGGGGGTGTGGGGGCGGGGGAGGGAATGGGGTGGGGGGGGGGGGGGTGGGGGTGGGGGTTGGGGTGGGAGGGGTGTGTGTGGTTTGTGGGGGGGGTTGTGGTGGTCTGGTTTGGGGGCAGTGTGGGGGGGGGTAGTTATTCTGAGGGTGTTGGGGGGGGTTGGGGGGAGTGTATTGGGGGCGCGGGGGGTAAGGGGGTGGGCTTTGTGGGGGGTTGGGTGGGGGCGGGTGAGGGGGGGTGGGGTGGTGTAGGGTGGATTGTTGGTGTTGGTTGTGGTTGTTGGTTAGGGGGTTTGTGGTTTGATTGGCCGGGTGGTGGTGGTGGAGTGTTTGTGGGTGGTGGATGATTTTTTTGTGGGGTGGGGACATAAACCAAGTGGGGTGGGTGGTAGTGGTGGTGTGGGGTTGCGTGGTAGGTTGGTTTTTTTGGTTTTGTGGGGGTGGGTGGGGGGTTGTGTTGGGCGGTTGGTGTGCCGCTGTGCGTGTTGGGTTGGGTTCGGTGGGGAGAGGGGGGGGTGGTGGCGGGGGTTGGGCGGGGGGGGGTGAGGGTTGGGGCTAGGGGGTGGTGTTGGGGAGGGGTCATATGCTAGGGTGGGGGGTTGGGGTGCGGGGGTTGGAGTGTGGTGGGATTGTGGGTTTTTTTTTGGGGTGTGAGATGGGGTGGGGGCGGGGAGGGGGCGGGTGTTGGGTTGTGGGGGGGGGGGGCGGGGTTTTGTGTGGCATGGTTGGGGTTGCGTTTTGGGAGGGTGGCTGTGGTTGGGGAAGTGGGTTGGTGGGGGGGATGATGGATTGTGTGGTTGGGGTTTGTGCGGGGTTGTGTTGGTTGTGTTTGCTATTTTTTGTCGCGGGGGCATCTGGCGGTGCAGGTGGGTTGGTGGGTTGTGCGTGGGGTTGGGTGTTGTAGTTGTTTGGTGCTTTGGGTGCGGTCGGAGTCTTGTCGTGTTTTTGTGTTTGTTCGTTGTGGTTATGCTAAAATTGTGCTGGGTTTGTCTTGATGCCGGGTCGGGGTGATTATTGGGTGGTGATCCGCGGTGTTTGCTCTAAGTCGTGTGGTAAGTGGGTCTGGGAAGGTTGGGGGTGCACAATTGGGTTGGTTTTGTGGGTTTTTTTTTTTGTGTTGGTGTTTCTGCACGTTAACGTGTTTGTTGATGGTTTTTCGGTGGGTGAGTGTGTGTTTGTGTGTGTTGTGCTGTGGGGTTTGTTGTTGTTGTTTTTGGGGGGGGGGTGAGTGGTGTGGGGGGTGTTGTTTTTTGTTGTGGGTTGTGGGGTTGTGAGGGTGGTGTCTTGGGTGGTGTTTTGTGGGGTTGTTTGATGGGGTGGATGTGGGGGTTGGGGGTGGGGTGGTTGGGGTGTTGTGTGTTGGGTGTGGTTGTGGATTGGTGTTGGGACGGTGAGGGGGGTGTAGGGATTTTTATGTTTCAGGTTGTTGTTGTTATTTTATTGTTGTTTGTTGTGTGTTGCCTTTTCTGTTTGGGGTCATTTGTTTTTGTGGTTTGTATTGTGTGGGGTGGGTATTTTGTTTGTTTGGGTGGGTGGTTGGTGTGGTCTTTTTGTTTCTCCTGTTTTTCGTTTGGGAGTTGGTGGGGGGGTGTTAGCTAGGATGGATGTTTGTTGCGCTAAATGCGGAATGCGTGGTGGGCTCCGAGGGTTTTTGGGGTGGGGTGGGGGGGGGTGTGCCTGTGATTGAGTTTCGTGGGGGGGGGGTGGTGTGGGTGCGGCGTGGGGGGGGGGGGGGGTTGGTTGTTCTGGGCTTCATAAAAGTTTTTTTTGGTTTTGGGGTGGGGTGTTGCTTGGTGTGCGGGGTGGGGTTTTTTGTGGGTTTATTTTTTTTGTGTTGGGTGGGCTGTTGTTCGATTTTTTTGGTGTTTGGTGTTTTTGTATTGTTTGCGTGGATATTCGTGTTTTAGTGTCCGTTTTCTGGGGTTTTTTGTTTTTTTTTTTTATTTGGGGGTTGTTATGTTGTCTGGTTTGGTTGTGTTTTGTTGTTTTTTGGTTGTGTTTTTTTTTTGTTTGATGTTGGGTATTTTTCTTTCCCTGCGTTGTGGGGGATTGTTTTTATCGTGTTTTTGTTTTACTTTTGTAGTGTTGGGTGTGGTGTGTGGTTTGTTTTTTTGTTCCTTTTTTCTCACTGGTTTTCTTTGATTATAGTTGTTCGCTTTTTGTTGGTTTTTTTTTTGTTCTTTTTGTTTGTTTGGTGGTGTTTTTGGTGTTTTTTCCACTTTTTGAGGTGTGTTATTGGTTGTGGGGTTGGGTTTCGAGCGTTTGTGTTTGTGGGCGGGGGCTGCTTTTGTGGTGCTTTTTTGGCACGAGTTTGTTGTTGTTTTTCTTGTGAGTTTGGAGGTGGGGGTGTTGATTGGATGTGTTTTGGTTTTGGGCTTGTTGTTCTTTTGGTGGCTGTTGGTTTTCTTTTTGGGGGTTTGTGTCTGGTTTTGTTGCTGTGTCTAAATGGTGTTGTTGTTTTGTTTCATTTGTTTGTTTCCTTTGTTTGGTTGTTAGGTGGGTGGTTGTGTGAGTGTGTTTCGGATTGGGGGGGGGTTTTGTGTAGGTGGGGTGGGCTGTTTTGTGTTGTTGGTGTTTATGTCGTGGGGTGTTGTTAGGTTTGTGTCTGGTGTGTGGTGTGGCTTTGTTTTTTTGTTGCTTGGGAGTGGTGGGTTTCTTCGGGGGTGGTGGGTGTGTGGGAGTTTGGGGGTTTTTTAGCTTGGGTTTTGTGGTTTTTGTGGTGGGGTGGGTTGAATTTCTTTTTTTTTTGTGGCGGTTGTGTGTTGGGGGGGTGTTGGTTTGGTGTTGGTTGGGGTGGTTTGGGGGGTGGGGTGGTTGCTATAGTGCCGAGGTTGTCGGGTGTTGTTGGGTTTGGGTGTGGTGTGTTGTTGTGTGTTTGGTGTGGGGTTATTTTGGGGGGGGTTGGTTTTGTGTGGTCTTTTGTGTGGTTGGTGTGTCTGTGGGGTTGGCGGGGGGTGTTGGTTTAGTTGTTGGTGTATGGTGTAGGGAGGGTTTTTCCTTGTTTTGTTTTTGTGTTGTCCTAATAAAAGGTGTTTGTGATGTTTTGTGGGGTTGTTTTGGTTCTGTTTGTGGGGGGGGTGGGGGCTGTGTTTTGTTATGTTTGGGTGTTCGTGGTGCTTTGATTTTTTCTTTAGGGCTTTTTTTTTTATGTGGATAAAAAAAAAAAATGTTGGGGGGGTTTTTTTATTGGGGGTGTTGTTGTTGACGTTGGTGGGTTTATTGGTTAGTTTTTTGTTTTGCTTTCTTCGTTTTTGGGTCTTTCGCTGCTTTGTTGTTTGGTTTATTCTTGGGTTGTGCTAAGTTTTTCTGTGAATTGTGAGTGGGGGTGATGTTTTGGGTGTAGTGGTGGTGGTTGGCTGGATATTGGGTTGGTGTGTGGGTGTTGGTTTTGTTTTGGGGGTGTTGTGTTGTGTGTTTTTTTGGATTAGTTGTGTTTATTGTGGGTTTGTTTTTTGTTTTTTGTTATGTTGTTTGTGTGCCTGGGGGTGTTTAGTGTGTGTTGGGTTGTGGTTTGGTGTTGTGGTTTGTTGGTTCGTTGGTGGTGGGTATGTGATTCTTTTATGTGGGGTGTGGTTGGGTTGGTTTTTGGTGTGTTGTTGGGGTTTTGGTTTGTGGTGTGGTTGGGTGGTTGTGGGGGTTGAGGGGGGGTGGGTGGTGGTCTGTGTGTTTTTTGGGTGTGTTTGGTGGGTGGTCTTGTGGTGGGGTGTGGTTGGGTTGGGGGGAGTGGGGAGGGTGGTGGGGGGGTGTGGGGGGGGTGGGGTTGGGGGCGGTGGTGGGGGCAAGTGGGGGGGGTTTTTTTGGTGGTGGGGTGTTTTTCAACAAAATAGTGTTTATGAGGTGTTGTGTGTGTTGTTGTTTTGGTGTGAGTATTGTGTGGGGTTAGTGTTTTTGGTTGGTGTTTGGGTGTTGTTGGTTGGGGGGGTGTGGGGGGTGGGGTAGTTGGTGGGTTGGGGGTGGGTGTGGCATTATATTTCGGTGGGGCACGGGGGTTGGCTTGTGTGGGAGTTGGGGTGAGTTGGGGGCGGTGGGGGGTTTTGGTGATTGTGGTGGTGCTGGGGTGTTGGGGTTGTGTGTGTTGTGGGTGTGAGTGTGTGTGGTAGATGGTTTGTGGGGCGTTTTAAGGTTGTGTTTGTGTGGGGTTTTTTGTTGTGGGTGTGCGTTTGGGGGGGTTCATAAAATGGTGGTCAAAAAACGTTGGCGTGGTGGAGTTTGGGTGTGGGGGTGTTGAGTTTTGGTTGCTTGTGGGTGTGTGAGGTTGGGGGTTTTTGAGGTGGTGCGTTTGCGGCTTTAATTGTGAGGTGTGGTGTGTGGCGAGTAAGGGGGGTGTTGGGTGGGGGGGGGGGGGCAGTTTAGGGGGGTGGTGGTGGGGGGGTGGGGTGGGGGGTGTGGGGGTTTGTTGTGGTTTGTGGTGTGGGTGGGGTGTGCGTTCACGGTTGTGGGGGAGTGTGGTTTGGGTGTGGTGCAAACAAAAAACGGGTGTTTTGGTGTTTGGGCTGTTTTTGTGTGTTATTGGTTTGGGTGTTGGTGAGCTTGTGGGTTGCGTTCGTGCGTTGGGTTGGTGGACTGTGGGTTGGGTGTGTGGGGGGGGTTGGGTAGGTTGTGGGGGAGGGGGGTGTGAGGAGTGGTGGGGGGGTTGGGTGGAGAGGGGGGGTGTAGGGTGTGGGCGGTTGGTTGGGTTGTGATGGTGGTTCGGGGTTGGTGTGGGGGTGGTGTGCAGTTTTGACTGGTTGGGATGGAGTTGTGGTGGAGGGTCTGTGGTTGTAGTGGGGTGGGGTGGTGGGGGTTTCGTTTCTCTGGGGTTCATTCAAGGGGGGGAGGGGGTGTGTGGGGTTGTGTTGTGGCTGGGGTGGTAGGGTGTGTGTTAGGTGTTGTTGTGGTGGGAGGTTCTTGGGGTGTGCTTCTTCTGTGTGGCGGGGTTGGGGGGTGTGGCGGGGGTTTGGGGTTTGTGGTGGGGTGTGTGTGTTTGGGGGTGGGGGGTGGGGTATGGGTGTGGGGGGAGTTTTGGTGTGGGGATGAGGTTGGTTGGTCGGGTGGGGGGGCAAAACGTGTTTTTTTGGGTGGGGAGGGTGGCTGTGTTGGTGTGAGGATTGTTTTTTTTGTTTTTGTTTGTTTGTGTTGTTGTATGTAAGGGCGTTGTTGTGTGGTGGGTTTGCTGGGTTTTTGTTTTAGGTTCTTTGTATTGGGTGGTGGTTTGATGTGGGTTGGGGATGGTGGTTCGTTTTGTGGGGTTGGGGGGGGTCGGTGTTTCTTTGTTGTATTTTGTGGTTTGTGGGGGTTGGGTGGTGGGAGTAGAGGGGGGTTCGGGTTTTTGGGTGTGGTTGTGGGGTCTTGGGGTGGGGTGGGTTGGGGGGGGTTGGGGGGGGGTGGTGGTGGGCTTTGAGGGGGGAGTGTTGTTTGTTTGTGGGCCCGGGGGGGGGGTGGGTGGGAGTGTTGGGTGGTTGGGGGTTGTGGGGAGCGGGGGGGGGTGTTTGGCGGGTTCGGGTGGCGGTGGGGTGAGGGGGTGGGGGGGTGGGGGTGGTGTGGGGTGGGTGGGGGGGGGGGGGGGAGGGTTGGGGTGTTTGGTTTGTATTTGGGTGGGTAGTATGGTTGGGGCGGTGTGGTATTGTGTTGTTGTGTGTGTGGGGTTTTGCTGGCGTTGTGGTTGGTGGGTTTTTGGTTGTTGTTGGGGTTTGTTGTTGGTTGGGGTATTGGGTTTGGAAGGGTGGTGCGTGTTGGGGGTGGGGCAAGGGTGGTGTGTATGTGGAGGCGGCTCTGAGGGTGGGTGGGTTGGCTGTAGTTGGGGGGGGGGGGGGGCATTATGAGGTTGTATTTTTTTCGTTTGGTATGGTTGGGTGTTTTGTGTGCATTGGGTTGGGGGTTTTGTTTGTATGTGGGTGTGAGTTGTGGTGTTTGGCGGGGGGGTGGTTGTTGGGGGTTTTTTGGTTGTAGGTTGTGTTGGGGGGGTAGCTGGCGGGGTGGTTTTTGTATGGTTAGTTCTAAATGGGGTTGGGGGTGGGGAGTGGGGGTGGGTGTGTGAATTTATTTAGGTCTGGATGGGCTGGTGGTGGAGGGGTGGTTTTTAGTGTTGTGTGGGGGGTGTAGGTGGGGGGGGGGGGTTTTCTGGTGGGGGTGTGTGGGTGTCTGTGTGTTGGGGTGAAGGCAAGTTTTAGGTGGGGGTTTGTGGGGTTGGGGTGGTGTTGTTGTTTTTTTTGATCGGGTTATTTGTGGGGGGGTGGGGGGTGGGTTGGGTTGGGAGGGGGGTGTGTTTCTGGTGGTTTTGTGTTTGTTGGTGGTGTGGGTTTTTTGTCGTGTGCTTTTGTTCTGGTGATTCGGGACGTGGGAGGGGGTTAGGGCGGTGTGGTGTTTGGTTTGAGGGGTGGGTTTTATGGTTTGGTTTCTGGGGTTGTTTTTTTTGTGTTTTGGGGTAGTCTTTTTTTGGGTTTTGTGGTGTTTATTTTTGCAAAAATTGTGTGTTGGGGGCGTTTTGGTGGTTTGTTGTTTCGGGGTTGGGTGAGTTTTTATTTTTTTTTTGTTGGTGTGTGTTAGTAGTGTTGGTTTGTTGTTTGTGCGTGTTTGGGTGGATTTTGGTTTTTTGTTTTTGGTTGTCGTGAGTTGTTGTCTTTTGATTTGGTTGTGTTTTTTGGTTGTTGGGTTTTTTCTTTGTTTTTTGGTGTGGTCTTTGGTGTTTGTGGGGGTTTGTGTCTGGTGATTTTTTTTTGGTTGTTGTGGGGGGTGGGGGTGTGGTTTGGTGTGTGTTGTGGGTGGGGTGGTGGGTATGGGTTTGGTTTTTGTCGGTGGGGCGTGTGGTTGGTTGCTTTGGTTGTTTTAGTTGTAGCCTTTTTGGGTGGTGTTGGTGGGTTTGTTTGTAACCAACTGGTTTGTTTTGTTTTGTGGTCGTTTTTTTTCGGGCGTAGTGGTGTGGGTGGGGTGGATGGTGGTTGGTTATGGGCTGTGGTTTTTGTGTGTGGGTGGGGTGGGGTGGGGGTGGGTGGTTTGGGGTGGTGTTGGGCGTTTGTGTGTGGTGTGGTTGGTGTTTGTTTGATCGTTGTGTTTGTGGTGTCGAGTTCGGTTGGTGGAGGGGCGGGGGGGGGTTGTGTGGGGCGTGTGTTGTTTGTTCAAATGTGTGTTTGTGGGTGGGGGAGGGGGTGGTGGGTTGCAGTGGTGGTGTTCGGGTGGGGGTGGGGGTTGTGGTGGGGGCTTGGGGGTGGTGATGGGGTGGTGTTGTTGGTGTGCGTGTGGTGTTGTGGTTTTCGTTGTGAGTTTGTTGTGTGTTCGGTGTTGTTGTTTGATTTGGTGGTTGTGTTGCTGTGTGTTTTGTAATTAGGTGTTTTTTTGGGGGGGGGGTTCATTAGGGTGTGTTGTTTGAGGTGGGGTCTGGGTGGAGTTGGGCCTTGGATTTGGGTGGGAATTTTTTGGTCTGGTGTGAGGTGGGGTGTTTTGTTGTGTGAGGTGTTGTTGTTTTTGGTTTTGTTTGTTGTTTATTGTTTGTGGTTGTTGTTGCTTGTTTGGTTTTTGTTGTTTTGTGTTTTTTGGGGTTTTTTTCTTGTTTTTGTTTTGGTTTGTTTTTGGTTTTGGGATGTTGTTTTGTTTTTTGGGTTTTTTTTTTTTTTTTGGTGTTCATTGTTTTGGGTTGGTGTTTTGGTTTTGTGTGGTGTAGTTTGTGTGTTTGTTGTTGGTTATTTCAATTTTGTGGGTTGAGTGAGTTTTGGGTTTTTTATGGTGAGGTGGTGTTTTTTGTTGGGTTGGTTGGTGTTTGGGTAGGCTGGGTTTTTTTTCTTGTGATCAGAATTTATCGAGTTCATGGTTAGGTCGTATGGTTTGGTATTTTCTTGGGTTGGTTTTTGTTGTTGCTTGTAGGGTTTGGGGGGGGGTGGGGGTTTTGTGTGTGTGTGTGGTGGCGAGGTAGTTGTGGTTGGGGTGGGGTTGGGTGTGGGGGTAGTGGGGGGGGTGGTGTGGGGTTGAAACAGGCAATGCCAAATTTCTAGAAAATGGTAAAGTTAGTGGGAGTGTTGAAAATCAAGTTGTGGATATTAACAAAATAAAGGATGATGATCCATCAGCCATGGATGTTCGTAAATCCACAACTACACCAGATGTTGTTACTGTATTTCAAAATCAAGAACAATATTTGAATAATCAACAAACACCTCATGAAGAAAATAACTTACTAACTCAAACAAGTGAACCAGTTAGAATAACATTAAACAAACCTGCAAGGGTTAAAAAGTCAACTATTCATGATGATTATATAGTTTACTTGCAAGAAACGGATTTTGAAATTGGCATTGATAATGATCTTGTATCTTTTTCACAAGCCATAAAAGGTAATAAGTCTGAAATGTGGATTGACGCTATGAAAGAAGAGTTGAAATCAATGGCTCAAAATAAAGTTTGGGATCTTGTAAGCTTGCCAGATGGTTCTAAATGAGTTGGTTGTAAATGGGTCTTTAAGACCAAACGCGACTCTAAAGGCAATGTTGAAAGATATAAAGCTAGACTTGTAGCCAAATGTTATACTCAGAAAAATGGTGTTGATTACAATAAGACTTTTTCACCCATCCGAAAGAAGGATTCATTGAGAATAATATTGGCATTAGTGGCTCATTTTGACTTAGAGCTACATCAGATGGATGTGAAAATCGCCTTTCTGAATGGAAATCTTGAGGAAGAAGTTTATATGGAACAACCTGAAGGGTTTTTCATTGATGGTAAAGACAAGATGGTGTGTAAATTAAAGAAATTAA
>BQNB010075845.1:0-15285 GCA_026074375.1 Tanacetum coccineum | reverse complement strand
AATCAAACTTGTTCCAGTAAATGAATTGACGACATAATCAGAAAGATAGTAACTATCTGATTCACTCTTACCGTGTTGTCTGCCTTGAGACATTCCGGTAATGAGAACTAGCAAGCATGGTAAATCTAATACATCTATGTTAGAAGATCCTATGCTTTGAGCTGAAAACCCTGTCAAGGAGATTCTTTGAATCTACCTGATCACATGTACAGTATTTATACTATAAAATGGTCCTAGGGAACCGGAGGTTAATCTAACCAAATCCGGACGAATGACAAAGCCATATTCGTCCACCCGCTTTATTGCTAACTGTTTTATTTCAGGATACATAAAGATAGAGATGATGATGCCTCACTCCAGCTGGAGTCAGATTCATTACCACATGCTCATGCTCACTCTACAAAGACATTCTATAAGCATCAAGATTCAAAGAATCAAGAAAGCTCGAGAATTAAAGACAAAGACTTCCACAAACTCTGATATTAACGATAACTCCTCAGAAATCAAGCTTTGGGGGAGATTATTAGAAAGCTTTCAAGATGATGTAAAGTATGAGCATGTTGGTCAAGACATAAGATCGCAAGGTAGCAAAGACGTTAAAGACAAACAAGGATAAAGATTTAAAGATCAAATATCACAAAGCATGAAGGAAGAAGCCTACAACAAGATAAAGACCAAAACAAAGACTCAAGAACTAAACAACAAAGCAATCTCAATAAGTCCAAGGAAGTAAGATTCAAAGACCTCGCTTCGGGGGAGATTGTTGGACTCAAAATATTAAGTCGAACAGGGAAACTCGGTCTTTATTTATTAGTCATTGTAATTGGCTAGAAAGGGAGTAGGGCTCGTGATTTAATCTAATATTGTATATGTTGCGGGCTAAAGCCCAAAACCCAAGACGGCCCAACAACCCTACACCTAGGCGTCACCCTAGGGTAGTAAGAAACTATAAATACCCCTCTCCACTCCTGCAAAGGGTGTTGGTTAGTTGGTCTTATTTGTAAGGTTTCTCATTTTTCACAAGGTAATCTCAATTTCTTTTTCTCTCTACTTTCTCTCTCTAAAATTCTTTCATTCTTCTATCTCTTTTCTTATGGTTTCTTATCATTGATTCATACCTATTTGTATGGAAGTGAAATGATATTATAGGGTACCGACAATAACTAACAGTACTAATTATACTTAGCAATACTAAGTGACACAACTAACAGTATTAATCCTTTACAAAACTTTACAAAGACACAAAGAGATTAAAACTTTAAGGGTTTAGCATTCCAATACTTGCAACCAAGTATTGAAACCTTCCCACATCTAAAGCTTTTGTAAGTAAGTCTGCAAAATTATTATATGTATGTATTTTAACCACTTGAATTATAACTTTTATCATTGCCGTCTCTTAAAAAATGAATCTAATCTCTATGTGTTTTGTTTAGTAGGCAGAAACAGGATTCTTAACAATACATATAGTACTGTTATTGTCAATATTAATCATGGTATGCATAAAATTATACCCATAATCCAGCATTTGATTCTGAATCCAAAGTACTTGTCCACAGCAACTAGCAGTAGCCATATATTTAGCTTTAGTAGAGGAGGTGGCAACCATAGTTTGCTTATTGCACTGCATATATCAATCTGCCCATCCTAGAACTGACAACCTCCTGTAGTTGATTTTCTATCTTAAACTAGCTTCACAGCATAGTCACTATCAGAATATGCCCCCAGAATCAAAGGGTAGAATCAATAGGATACCAATAGACCTAAATTTGGGTTGGACCCTTTTAGAAAAGCCAAAAAATCCTGTTTAAGCATGAGAGTGTGAAACTTTGTTTGACTTGTAAAACTGGCACATGCACAAAATGCAAAAAGTAATATCTGGCCTGGATGATGTAAGATACATCAATGAACCAATCATTGACCTGGTAAGATGAACATCAGCATCATCACCATCTGAGTCTTTAGAGCAAGAGGCTTTTCTATATACCATGGGTGTGCTAGCTGTCCAGATATCTGTAAAACCAAACTTCCTTAATAATGTCAGCTCACATATTTATACTGACTGATAAAAAATTCCATCTTACTTTCTACATCACTTGCCAAACCAAGAAGAAAGTGAGTTTCTCCCATAGAACTCATACTGGAATTTGTCATGCATCAGTTTTCTCAAATTTCAATACACAACTCCTTCTTTGTAGACCAAAGATAATGTCATCTACAAGACCCTGTACAAGCAAAATATCCCTTTTGCTTCTGATAAACAAGGTCTGATCAAATTCTTTTCGCTCTGTAAAACCCTTGTCCATAAGTACTTGGCCAAGGTTTCATACCAGGCTCTTGAGCTTGATGCAAACCATAAGTCTTTCACCAGGAAAACAAAGAAAAGAAGGAAGAAAGCACCCATGTTCATTTATGAGTATATTAACTACCTTGTGATTCCTAAGTATTCATTACATGTGCAACTACCTCAAATAAAATCAAACTTCAAAACTGTGCTAATTTAGATATGATTGCACACCAAAATATATCTCTCTAACTACCATACTTAGACATGCTTTCAGAGGCTAATTTTTACAGGATTATCCATAGACATATGGAACCTAATTACTATATAAGGGCTAAGCTTAATTCCACTTTTAAGTATAGGTTTTACCCTCACAAAAATGACCTAAATCTGACCCGTATTTACTGATCTGGCAACTTTTAGTGCAACCAACATTTGAATGACTTCCCGACCTTAAAAACCTTTGAGGCTAGATTTTCTGGAAAGTAGACTCTCTGAACTACAATTTAGGCTTCAGAATCATATCAATTCTTGTTTTTATCATCTAGATATCGTCAATTGAACACAGCCCTAAAATCTGCCAAACCCTAATTCATGTTCTAGCGCGAATTAAACCTAACCGATTACACCCATATGATCCTAATTAAGCCCTAATCATTATGACATGATTAGACATCATTAATTTACAGATTTATAAAAACCCTAATTCCATCATAATAATTATTACATGATTTAGAGATGATTAAACAATACAGGGTAAAAGATTATACCTAAACTCTTTGATTGAACACGCGAAAATCACCAAAACTCCAAAAGATCAAAACCCTTTTTTTCTTCTTTTTCTTGACCGAACGACCACAAGGGGGGAGGGGAAGTGTTTTTAGGGTTTTTTTGTTATTTTGATAAATATTATACAGGTTTTACCAAAGCAGTATTTGACTTGGACTCAAATTGGGCTTTTCCTTTCTTTTTTTTCTCTTGGGCCGATCTCTCTCTCTCTCTCTCTATATATATTGTTTTATTATTATTTATTACATTATTATTTACATTACCTTAAGTTTCTACAAAAACCTATGCCAATTTGGTAAACCTTTTTGCATAAAAACGCCATACTACACTTTCTAATTAAAATTTTCATTTCACCATCACACTTTCTATTTTTAGAAAGTTCACCACTAACTCTCATTTTTTACAAAACTCATTCCCTTCCCATAGGACATACTTTCCACACAAAAAATCCAACGCTTAGACATCTACATATTAACAAAGCAACACACTCATAACGCCACTCATTTCCATTAACACTACATGTGAACAAAATGGAAATACTCAACATATACTTCATCCTTAATCAAAAATGAGATGAACACGCATCTCAAGTTGATCACTATACACACAAACAAAGCCACATAAAGCACAAAATAAGCACACATAAATACTTAGCCAACTCTAACGGAATGACCAACTTGCTCAAATCATGGGTGTCACACTGCACATAGCAAGTAGTATTAACTACTTTAGTCTAAAATGTATTAGGTAACTTAGATTCAGCTAACATGGTTGTAGCAGCCTCAATTAGTGACCTATTTCTCCTTTCAGCAACACCATTTTGTTGAGGAGTTCTAGCTACACTAAATTCCCTCTTAATGCCTTTCTTTTCACAAAACTTATTCATAACTCTATTCTTAAACTTTGTCCCATTGTCACATCTGATTATTTTTACTTTCTTATCAACTAGATTTTCTATCTTAGTTATAAAGTTCTTAAGAATGCCACTAGTCTCATCCTTAGAGGCTAAAAAGAAAACCCAAGTGAATCTGCTATAATCATCAGTGACCACCAGACAATATTTCTTATTCATTAAGCTGCTCACAAAAGTTAGACCAAACAAGTCCATATGCAACATGAATAAAGGCTGAGTAATAGAGTTCTGGATCTTAGACTTACAAGAGGCTTTGTGTTGCTTTCCCTTAAGGCAAGCAACACAAGTTTGGTCATTTTCAAAATGTTTTACAGGTAATCCCCTCACAAGATTATCCTTAACCAGTTTATTAATAGTTTTAAAGTTTATATGACCAAGCCTCCTATGCCATAGCATTGATTCATCAAGTGTGGCCTTTGCAACAAGACAGGTTAAGCTCTCTTTAGGAACAATATTTTTCATATCAACATTGTACATGTTGTTCTTTCTAGGAACTTTAAGTAAAACTTGGCTTTTATCAGGTAACTTAAAATCAGGAGACAGAACAAAACATGCAGTGTCAGTTAAAAGAACACTGTTTTTTTGTCACACATCTGTGAGACACTACAAAGGTTAAATTGTAACTCCTTGACAAAGTACACATCCTCAAAATCAAGCTTACTAGTTTTAAGAGTTCCTTTACCAGTAATTCTTCTTCCTCTGGCTCCTCTCCCAATGGTAACATATCCTCCATCAAATTCCTTGAAGTCTGAGAGATAAAACATGTTACCTGTCATGTGCCTAGAGCATTCACTATCAACATATCCTTGATCTTCTTTTTGTAAATGACCCTGCACATAAAGATAAGGAAATTAGTTTCCTTTGGGGACCCAAGCCATCACTGACTTGGAGCTGCCTTGTGCATCAATATAATTTTGTCTCTTGAAAGTAATTGATGCACTGTTAAGTTTGGTAGGTCTCCAAACCCAACATGCTGAGACCTTAATAGCATTAACCTGATTTGCCCTGACAGCATTAACTACTGCTGAAGTTGGCCTAGCAGTATTAACTGCTTTTGGCTTAGCAGTATTAACTTTTTCCTTAGCAATATTAACTTTTTGGTTAGAGTTTTTGTTAGTTAATGTTGTTCAGTTATAATTCACCCTTGTATAATTATTCTCATTTACCATCCCTTCCCTTTAATGGTAATTGCAGTGAGCCTGCACATTGTCAAAGCTTCCACAAATAAAACATGCTTTATTATACATCACAAAATCACCTCCTAGCTGTTAGGATTTAAGATTATTCCAGTTTCTTTGATTCCCCTTTGGTTTTTGTGATCTGTACATCTCTGCATACTTAACTGGTTTCCTAGCTGGTTTTTCTTGTTGTTTAACAGATTCTATCTTAGTAGAAAAAAATTGTTTGCTTCTCTTTTTCTGACACCAACTTCTTACCCAATGGGGCATCAAGAGTTTTCTTAACCTCATTAGAGGTATCTTTACAGACACTCTTACTGGCCTTAGGTCTATAGCCTTCAAACTCAGGTTGTTGGAACTCCTCAAGACCAGAGTTAGACAAATCAATAGTTAGGGGTGCAAATAAGCCTGTATGTGGAGGTGGAACAGCATTATAGCTTACAAACCCAACACCTTTTCTACTATTATCAGATATTTGACTCCCTATTAATTTATCTAAGCTCTTTGAAGAATTTTCAAATTTGTCAATTTTAATCTGATTGCTCTCTTTTTCTTTCTTGAGCTTCTCTATCTCACTTTTAGGAGCATTGATTTCTGAGTCTTTAAATGAGGTATCTCTTTTTAGAACAGCAATTTGGTCACAAAACATAACCTCATTTTTCTTGTAAAAGACAAGTTGTTCTTCTACAGATGCTAAACCTCTTTTATAGGTAGATTAAACTTAGATTTATTGAACTCTATACTTAAATTATCATATTGAGTTTTAAGAGTTTCAAAGCTTTTAAGACATGTGTTAGTACAAGTTTTGTCATTATGTACCTCTAAGTCTGAGAAAGCTATAAGAGTCATGTTGGTAGGTACTTCCTCATCTGCCATAAAGCTCCAATCAAAACCAGCTCCATCAATAGCCACCATAGCTTTGGAAGAAGTTTCTTCCACATTTACAGTCCTTCTTGAGCTATTTTGATTCATGTTCCTATTATCTTGATTCCTAGGACCTCTACATTCCCTTGCAAAATGTCCCATCTTATGACAGTTGAAACATTCTACCTTGGACTTGTCATATCCAGCAATATCACTCCCATTGATAATGATCTTCTTACCAGTTCTCTAGAAATACCTTTTTGCTCTCATGCTCAGTAAGGCTAACTGCCACTTCAAATCCATTTCTTCTAGATCATCTTCATGGATTTATTTAAGGTCTTCATGAACAAGTTGAGACCCGTTTGGTTGATTTGCCAAAAACGCATAGACAGTGGCATCACTTAAGTTAGCAATACTATCTGGAGTATCAGCAGTACTAATAGGAGAGTTAGCATTTTTAACTTGAACATTGACAGTATTAACTTCATTAGTACTGTTTGGAGATGAAACAAAGGCCATGTTCTGAGAGCTTGAGTTTGAGTTTGAGCTTGATGTTATAGTTCTTTTGACATCTTGTTCAACAATCTTGAAGTTGTTGTAGAGATCATCAATGCTCATTGTGTCAAGATCTGATTTATTCTTCTAGACCACTACATGAGTGTTCTATTCAGAAGGCAGACTTCTCAAAAATTTTAAGTTGAGATCTTCTTAAGAGATGTTTTCACCCAAGATGGCCAACTGGCTAATAATTTTCTGAAGCCTGTTAAAAATAGAGTCAAGTGACTCTGTGCTTGGAGCATTAAAGTTCTCATACATCTTCTTTAGAAGTGTCTTTTGAGTCTTCCTTGTGGCATCATTACCACCAAATCTTGTTTGTATGGCATCAAACAAAGTCTTGGCATCCCTGTATTGATTGAATGTCAGTTGATGTTCATTGGGAAGTGCCATCAGCAACATACTTCTTGCATTTACATCATTCTTCTTTTGGGCCTTCTCTTCAGTATTAACAGGACCTGGTATCATTGAAGTAGAAGTACCATCAGCATTTGCTGTTGTTCGTGTTGTTGGTTTGAAAGAGTTATCATTCTCTATGACATCCCATAAAGCATATTCTTGAACTTGAAAGTATTGCTCTATTCTAAGTCTTCACATCTCATATTCACCTTGTTTGAGAATGGGCAACTTTGCAGTAGCATTGGTTTGGGCAGTTTTTAGATCCATCTCTTTGTGTGAATAAAGAGTTCTTCTTATTAGTTTCTTTTAGATCAAAGTTTCAAAACACAAGCTCTGATACCACTTGTTAATCCCAACTCAAGATCTATTCTTTAGCTTGTAAAGATTATGTTACTTTGAATAAATTCAAAATAACAATGGTAGAAACTTTATGAATACTAAAGAGTATGCGGAATTTACTCTTTAATACTTAGAAGAAATATTAATGAAATAGCAAACTTAAATGAACAATGATATAACCAAAAAGCTTCAATATTATTATAATAAATAATACGAGTACTCTGTCTAGTACTAGGGTTTACAACCTTGAAGTTATGCTTGCAACTCTATGAATATGTATATTTTAATAAACATAACCTAAGATCTCCTTTTATACACCAAAGAGTCCTTTACAAGATAACTACAAATCTTTGAAGATACTCAAGATCTTCTATAATTCTAATCATATACATATCTTTCTAACTTTATAAGATATACACTTGGAATAAGTCCATACATATCTCTTCACGCGTCTTTATCTTCATGTAGTTATTATCTTCTTCTGGCAGTCTTAAGTCTTTAGCAGTATTAAGTTCTCTTCAGTGGTATTAAGTTAGTACTGGCAGTACTAACTTTTACACTAGCAGTACTAATCAGTTAGTACTAGTAGTTATAATTTGAGCAGTACAAACTTTTACTCTTGGCAGTACTAAGTGTAAAGACTTTTAATTCCTAACAATTGATTTTTCCATACATTATCCTCTACATGTGGTTCAAACATTGTCTTTAAATCTCCATATAAAACTAAATCCAAGTCCTCCATTGGTCTTGTTGATCCATACTTAGCTTTTACCAACTTATACAAAGTTTCCAAGTCTTTTTTGTCAAAACTTTTAAGCATATGACTGACAGTAAGTACATCTTTGAACTTCCATCAGCCCTAATTATCTGGTAATAGCTTTTCTTCCCCTCTTTATGAATCTTCCAGTCAACAATGCTTAGAGACTTAACAGTCAAAGGAATAGCATCAAGTGCAACCTCTTCTTCATCTGGAATGACTTCCATTAGACTTTTAAGCTCTACTGTTTCTTTGTCATCATCCACCTTCTGCTATTTTGCATTCTCTTGTTCTAACTCTTCTCATACTCTCTTTGAACTTCCTTCCACCAAGTCTGTTCTGAAATCAACAAATGTATTCACCCTTTTGAAAGCTTTGTCAAACATCTTCTTAATAGAATCAAAAGATTTGTTCTTCAAGTCTTTGGGCTTCTTTCCTTCCATATTCTTTAGGTAAGTACACATAATTTTTCTTTGTTGAGCTTGGGTTAGTGGTTGTTCCTCTTCTCTTCTGCTCTTTTTGCTGCAAAGTGCTTTCTTCTTTTCTCCAAGATTTATACAAATAATGTAGCCTTTTCTACATTAGACAACTCTTCTTGCTCTTGTGCTTGCAGTCTTTGAGCCAATTCATGATCAGCCTCAATCTTAGCCTGAATATCATCCCATTCTTTAGTCAAGGCAACATTGGCTTCTTGTTCTTTTTCATCTTTCTCTCTTTCAAGTCTTACTTCCTTATCAAATTCAGCTTGTAACTTTGAAGTAATTTCTTCATCAAGCCTGATTAGTTCTTTCTTCTTGATATGCTTTTCAGGTTCTATCATTTTCCCTTTGCCTTTGTTCTGAACATTTGCCTGTGATGGTTATTGTGAAGAAATTATTGTTGTTGTTGTTGTACCTGGCTCTTAAAAAACAATTCCTTTCCTTAGAGTTGGAATTGTAGCAGTTATTGTTGTAGCAGCACTATCCTTTGTTGAAGCACTGACAGCATAAGAAATTGTTGTTGTTGTTGTACCTGGATCTTGAAAAACAATTCCTTTCCTTGGAGTTGGAATGTAGCAGTTATTGTTGTAGCAACACTATCCTTTATTGAAGCACTTACATCACTAACTAGTACACTGGGCTCTTTTATAACATCCCCTTTTTCCTAAACTTGTGTACTTTTCAAAGCTGTAAGTGCTTAAGCCAAAGTAACTTCATTAACACTTAAATTCACATCTTTAGCAGCTACTACTTGTTCTGCCAACACCTTATCACCAGTCAAAGTACCCATATCAAACATCTCATTATCATCATTAACTAAGGTAATGTCTACATCAGCATCAATATCATGAATCCTCCTCCCCTGTTTGGATGCATCCTCGCCTAAATCTTCTTCATCTCCAGAGGATTCTACTCTTCTAGATGAACCAACTTTGTATAATCTTTTAAGCCCATGAGTTTTTGACTTATTCCTCATCTCTAGCTTCTTAACTCTCTTTTACAAACCTGCAATATCT
This sequence comes from Tanacetum coccineum, assembly GCA_026074375.1. Taxonomy (NCBI): domain Eukaryota; kingdom Viridiplantae; phylum Streptophyta; class Magnoliopsida; order Asterales; family Asteraceae; genus Tanacetum; species Tanacetum coccineum. The sequence continues at coordinate 5,715 of BQNB010075845.1, read as the reverse complement.
TTAGCTTGAGTAGTCTTTGTAGTCTCCAAAGCAAGAACTCTTAATTGAAAAGTTATACATAATGCCATCAATTCCTGAAGTTTCAGACTATCCTCACCACTTCAAGTGTGTTACCTCTTGCGAGTAGTGGATCATTGGAAAGTTTAGATACATTCTCAGACCTAGTCTGAGCAATTGTATCCCCCATGGTTTCTTGGCGCCTGGGACCACCACCTGAACTAGTTCCTGGGGAACTTGGTTCATTAGGTGTTGCCTTGGATTGGGTCTTATCTATGTTACCACTGTCATGCTCTGCTTCTAAGCTAGAAGCAGTAGTGGCAGCCCTCATCAAACTGTCATCCATCTCCTCATTGACAGCCTCATCTACTACATTGGTTGTATGACCACTAGGCTGAGGTACTGGTATGTGTTTAATTACACATACCTTTGACCATTAAAAACGGACTTAAATGACCAAAAACGTACCAAAAATACATTGTATATGTATGTTTTCACTTATTTTGTGTAGGAAACGGATATCCGACAAAAGGATGAAAAACGAAACCAAAAACGACAAAACCGAGCACGGAATGGAAAAGCGTGGAAAAGCCCAAGTCAAAAAGTCAAAGTCACAAAGTCAACCCCGGGAAGTGGCATTGGAAAGAGCATCCAAAACCGAACTCGAAAACCTAAATTATCAAAAGTGGGCCCACCTGTACCCACCTAGTGGGCTCGGATCAGCCCACTATATTTAAAACCCTAAAAGAGCCCATAATCCAATTAAGCCTACAATACCCTTTTACCTAAAAACCAACCAGCCCAAACCCTTTTATTACAAAAACCTGCTGGCCCAAACAGTTATAAGCCCAAATCCTATTTAACGGGCGTTAAGCCAAAACCTTCTACCCCTTTTACACCGTTAGTCCTAAAGGACTAACAATGTTAGTCCAAAAGGACTAACGGTGCAAACCCTCACCTAACTCCAGGGACCAAAGATGAAAAATACAAGGACGATGCTTGCAATTGCACTATATAGGTTCAGGGACCATAATTGCCAATCACCAAAACCTTTACCCTGATATACCCTGCACCCTTAAACCCTTGTTTCCCGCCAAACCCTGAACCCCTTGTACTGTTCCTTGTCTTCTACCTCCTCCTCTGCAACACCACGACAAAAAAACCCTTCACCCCCAGCCAAAACATCACCCTCACCTTACCCCACTTCACAACACTCTCACAAAATCCCAAAAACACTATGGCAATCCTATAGTTTTCTATTGGACAAATGAAATCAAGGGTTGAGATCTATGAGATTGGGCTCCAAGGCAGGATTAAGGGTCAGGATAGTGCTTGGTTTCCTCTCACAGCAAAAGCACAACAAACACAAGAAAGAGAAGGCAAAAGACTTCATCACTGCATATAAAAGAGAAATAGGACAGAGATGAAAGAGTTAACGAGGAGTAGTGTAGTGTAATTTTTAATGTTTTTTTTAATTTATGTTTTTAGTCTTTTAATCCTGTCATATTAACTTTAAGTTTTGTAATCAATTTATGCTTTAATGAAATTTTAAGTTTTATGCAAAAATTATCTTTTAATTCTCTAAAAACTATTTTTGTGTTCTAGCTTATTTGGTTTCTTAAATCTTGTTGAAACATGTTTTGTTATGCTTATATATCTTAGTTAGGATCTGGTATTCAAGAAAACTTAGCTTAAAACAGTCTTCATAGCTTAAAAATGTTAAAAATCTTTCTAAAGAGGTGTTTGGGTCAAGGTTGAAAATGGGTCAAAATGGTTGTTAAACCATTATGGGTTTTTAAATCAGCTTTGCCTAGCTCAGTTGTTTAGAGTTAATCAGTTTGTTATAAGTTTCTTAAGTTAAAAAGTTGTTTTGAGTCATTTTCTATATGTGTTATAAACCTGTGGATTTGAAGTCCTTTCAAATTGATTTTACTTAACTTTTGTTTAAAGTCTATTCTAAGTTTCTTGTTCTTGCTTCCTTGTAGAGTAAAATGCAGTAGGAATGAAAGACTTAAGTGTCTATTGGTCTTTTGCATTTTAAGTATAAAATCTGTCCTAGTTTCTAAGGTTTTTATAGTCATAGTTCAGCTGCCAAATTAAATAAGCTCCCTTTAGTGTTAAGTCCTGATTTTTAGATTATATGCTCATTAGGTGTCCTTTTTAGTTGTCTCAGCTTATTTTGTGTTTTTAAGTTCCTATTCTAGCTTAAAATTTGGCCTGCAAAAGTGTTAGATTATAGGTTTTAGTTTAAAAAGATTTTGAGCATGTTTTAAAGTTTCTAGTTGGTTAGTTTGCACCATTTGAATCTGTTGTAAACCTATTTTACTGTTTCCATTAGTTTTTAGTGAGTTTGTTCCATTATAAAGTTCTCTTATGTGAAGATTTTAAACTTTAATTTGTGACTAAGTTGATTTCATGATAAAGGTGTTAGATTAGTGTTTTTCATATTCAAAAATGCATCATATTTATGTTCCCATATCTGGTCTTAAAGGGTCTCTTCCACTGTTTCATTGTTTAAAACACAAAATGGGTCAAGACACGATGTTTTCAGATATTTGGTTAGTTTCTTAGGCATCTTTTCCAATTCCCCATTTTTAAGTTAGTTAAAGTTAGATTAGGCTTTGATCTTTGGAATATAAGCTCCTTGGTGGGTGTTATTTTGCTTGTGTGATGTAGCTTGTTTTAGTTTTTAGAACTCACTTTGATAAGCTCTTTTGAAGGGCTTGCTAAAGATATTTTGGCTTTAAAAGCCAAATTAGGCCTGTGACACCCCTTTGAATCATGTGGTCTTGCCTTACATTTGTTTTCGATCTTGTTATTATAGCTTAAATTTGTAGTTTAGATGTGATTTTGTTTAGTATTTAAGTTTAAGAGCTTATTTCTTTGTTTAGCTTAGCTTATATAGGTTTTAAAAAGCTCTAAATTCATGGTTTGGTTTTTCTAAAGTCTGCTAATGTCTTAGTTAGGTATGGTAGTTTTATGTTAGTTTGGCAGGCTTATTAGCCATAAGGCTGTGGCTTATGTAAGTTTAGTTTAGCCTTGTTTAGCTTCTTAGGTCTTAAGTATAAAACTTTTAGAGCTTAATTGATAAGCAAATAATCCATCAGCTAGTTTTCTAATTTTTAACAAAAATTTAGTTAAATGTTTTCTTTTAAGGCCCTTTTCCTGGCTTATTAAAAGCTTTCATAAATAAAGTTGTCTTTTTAAAAAAAAAAAGTTGCTTATATTTGCTTAATGTTCAAGTTTTTTAAAAAAAAGAGAAAAATGATGAAAAAAAAATTCTAAAAAAGGGTGAGGCATGGATTCGAACCCATGACCTCCCCTTTCATAGCACATGACTTAGCCACACCACACACGTCCCAACTTGCCCTAGGGTCTTTTTCAATTACTTAGTTTACCCTCTATATATTTTATACTATTTTTCCCTTTTTAAGCTTTCAGCCCTTTGTGGCTTATTTCCAGCTATTTATAAGCTCCTTTTCAAAGTTTTTATTTTTCCTGAATTCAAGTACTCGTTCAAAGTATTTTCATGATTTTTTCATTATTTTTTTAATATTATTTAGTATTTTTAATGAATTTTGCTTTTTATAACTGTTTTTATTTCATAAAAAATTAATAAAAAATCAAAAAAATATAAATATTTTTTTAAAATATTCTTTTACTCATTTAGGACCTAGGAAAAATAATTTACATCTGTAGGGTTAATTTTGCAAAATTTGTTTTTTTTTAATGAGCGGATTTCGATTCTCTCCCCCCCCCCCCCTTCCCCTCTGTTCACGTTTTCCGTGTTTTCAAAGCTTAAATCGCGTTCGATTTTAGTTAATTTTCTTTATTTTAATTTAGACACTTAGGGTTAATAAAAGTTAAAAAAGTATTTTAGGTTTAAATTTTGATAATTTAGTTTTTTTAGGAAGCGTTTTTAATTACCCGTTAACAGTTTTTAGCCCGTATCTTTAATTGTTCTTTCTTGTTTTACTTTCTTTTAGTTATTTTTTTGCACTTTATTAGTAGTAATAGATTCCAAATCAAATCTTTGATTCATTCAGCCATATTTCCCAACAACGATTCGCGATTTTTTCAAATTCACGCCTCGTTGGGACATAACGACCCGGGAATCCATACTATCCGGTTTACTATTGAGAGATTTTTTATTCTTGTCCTTATATTTATATATTTATAGTATTATATATTTATTTATAGTATATATTTAAAAAAGGGTTAGACAGGAAGTTTGTTCAATTTTTGGCGCCGTTGACGGGGGAGGTGTGTACAATCATCGAGTTGAAGTTTGTTGTGCCTTGAAGACCCTTCTCGTGAAGTTATTCATTCTCGTTTGGTGAATATTTCTTCTTATTTTTATAAAAAATATAAAAATACAAAAATATTTTCAGTTTCTTTTTATTATATAAACAGAAAAACCAAAAAAATATAAAAAATATTGTCCATAATAAATAAAAATCAGCATCAATATAATGCTTTCAATTAAAGCATTATCATAATAAGTTCCCAAACAAAAGATTAAAACTTGTCTTTTGTGTCGCTTGCGACGTACGGCTCACCTTTGAAAGTTAAACAAACTATAAGATGGGTATAAGGCGGGTTGTTCCAACGAACTACGACCCTAAAGGATAAGGATTTTAATAGCTTCACGCTTTCCTATTCCTCCGCTCCTTTGTGCATTTTTCTCTTTAAAGAGCTACCGTGAAGCTTGTTGATTATTAGGTTTAAGTTATTTGATCTCGTTTTGTCCTTTAAATAAAATATGTTGTTTAAAAAAAACTTGAAAAACCAAAAATAATCTTCTTTTTCTTTTTATCCATTTAATTCTTTTCTTAACCCTCTATATTTTTTAATTCTTATGGCATCATTCGACTATCGTTTAAATCCCTTTTACGCGATTAAAGAATGCTCGTCTTGTGGAGCTCTGTACACTACAGACTATTGTTGTTCTAAAGGGGGTCTCGTAGACAAGATCATTTGTGATCTTAATAAAACACCTGACTCGTCTCAACGACCCCCTCCTATAGTTTGTGCAAAGTGTGGAAACTCGGTTGATGGTCCGTATTGTCGTGGATGTACTCTTTTACGAAAGAAATTTAAGGAAGATTTGTTTACATATTGTGTTGAAAATAGAATTTTCCAAAACCTTCAAGATACTTCCGAGTCATCCAATGAAAATACCAACGTTGTTAATGCTCTTCAAGAGCCATTCGTTGTCAAACAGGACCCCGATGAAAATTCCTCGCAAAGTCCTCCACTAATCGACCATCATTGTTGTTACGAGTGTGGTGATTCGTTAGATGGTATCTTTTGTCAACATTGTACTTGCAAGTCTTGTGGGAAAGGTGCACATTATGGTTATAATTGTCCTCTAAAAGTTCCAAATCCGGAACCATGCAACAATCAAACCATTGATGAGCTCCCACAAACTTTGCCAAGTTTCGATCCGACATGCTATTCTGGAGATGGAAATTCATTCATTTATGATTCCACTCCTAATTTTGTCAATGATTCTCCTAACGTTTTTAACCCACTGATTGCTAGTAAACCAACACACGTAAAAATAAAATATATACTATGATGGAAAATTCCCAAACTACCCTTGAGGACAAAGGTAGAAAGGAAAAATCTTCACAAATATATATAATATAATACGTATATTAACCAGGAAGTATGATTCCCGGGTCATTATTCCCCAACGATTTGTGAAATTGAAAC
>BQNB010075844.1:0-31344 GCA_026074375.1 Tanacetum coccineum | reverse complement strand
TCTTGCAATAATTATATAAAAGTGGGTAAAATACATGGGATAAATGATAGTAAAGTATGACGTTATTTGATGATATCAGCACCCCTCGACATAGTTCTCTTGAGCCATGGATCTTTAGTCAACTTTTTCAAAAACCAGAGTTAGGATTTCAAATTTTTTGAAAAAGAAGTTTTCAACTTAAATGACTTCTCTAGACAGCTTTAACGGTTGAAAATTTGAGTAAACTTATCTGATACCACTTGTAGAACGGTAGGGGGTGAATACGATTATCTTGACTTCTTCGAAGTTTCTAAAACTTCAAGTCACAAATAACCAAGTGGTGTGATGATCTACTTGATGATTGAGACAATAAGTAGATAAAGATAGATATATGGAGAGAGAGAGAGAGAGAGAGAGAGAGAGATAGACCATGATATATACTGGTTTAAGATAGGGGATTTATACCATCCGTACATCCAGTTGCGAATCTACGACACCTATACTATTACTCAAGTATAATCCTTATGGTAGACTCTAGACCATATTACAACTTCACTCCACCGATATGCACTAAGATCGGCGCTCACTAAGAAGAGCTACTCCCTATGGTATTCCACCCTCAGAATCTACCACTACCCGTGATTCTACTTTTCTTCTAGGATCACTAAGATCAACTAGTACCACTAAGAACTTCCCCTTAGAAGCTTACCAAACCCAACTAGATCCCCAATGATCTAGGCTTGATCACGAAGATACAAGACTTCCCTTACAACCAAATTAAATGAAAAGTTGATTGTTTAAATCAAGTCCTAACCTAACCTAGAGACTTGGTTCTAAAAGAAAGTGTATGAGAAAGAAGACCATCGAATAATAACACACAAGTGTGGATTAGGTACTTGTGTGTCTGTCTTACGGCGATGCGTTCTTTAATGGATGATAGAAGAGAAGATTAAGAACACAAGAGGTGTTAGACTTGGATAATAGGAGAAGAGAAAAAGAGAGAAAGAATTTTTGGCAAGAGGCATGGAATACAAAGGCCAAGAGGGGGTATTTATAGGCCAAAAACCCAAAGTGCTAAAATACACTTCGAGAGTGATGCGCTGGCCATTTGTCATCGCATGGCCAGCGTGCCAGAAGCCGAAGTATATTCTTTGGGTGTTTTGGCATTTTAAATATCCGTTCTTGTTAAACCCCCAATTATACTTTACACTTTGACCTTTCCACTATTCTTACACGAAAGGTCAACTAACTCAAATAGCCATTTGATAAAAACATTTGTGAAGTAATTTAGAAAAAGATTTGAGGATGTTGTCCAATATTAAAGAGATAGAAAAGAACTATTAGACAAACGGTATGTTTGGGTATTCCTCACATGTAAATGGTTTAGTTGGAAACTAACCATGGTTAGGTTGATAAGTTGACATAGTTGGGATAAAAAGGAATATGCTAAAAGAATATTATCAACTTGGTGAGAAAGTGTAGATGTTGTAAGAGGGATAATTTGAATTTCAAATTCAAACTATTAGACATGTAGGGTAAAGATGAGAAGGGATGAGTTGGCATGATGTGATGGTTTAGAGCATAAGGCTTGTAATTCAAATTTTAAATTCTATTTCAATATGTGGGATAAGTATGAGGTGTGAGTTGTCATTGATGTGATGGAAAGGAGCCTATGGCTTGTGATTCCAAATTTAAATGTTGAAGTGTTAAGATACGGATGAGGGAAGTTTGGTGATGTTGTAAGATTTTAAATCAAACCAAGCAGTGTTGTAGGAAGAGGTGTATGAAGGAAGCTTTGAGAGAGAGTGTGTATGTGTGGTTTAAATTTAAGAGAATGTTTATGTGTTTGTTGAGATGGTGAAGAGAATGAATAGGAAATGTATGTAATGGAGAATGTTTTAATGTAAAAGATAGGAGCCTATGTGGGGAATGAAGGGGAGAAGAAGTACAACAAGTACAATGGTGTAAGGAATATGAGTTGTTCCGTGTGGGTATTATTTGAGAAAGGTTTATATAAAGAATGGTTTATGCTTGTAGTTGTGAAGAAGGTTTAAGTGATGAGGATGATAAGGGTGATAATCAAAGGATTGATTAGGTTAATAATTACATTGCCATAAGAGAGAATATAGATGGGCATATGTGATTATGGGATGGTTTAGGAAACGTATGTTTAGAGTGTGGGGAAGGTTGTGAGTATAATCATTTTTTAGGTAGAAGGGTTTAACAAATGATTAAGAGGATGTTTAAAAGAGAATGGATTGTGTAGAAGACATATGAGGAATACATGTGTGAGTTTCTAAATCATATATATGTAGGGAGGTAGAAAAACTTAAAGTATAATTAACCTCCAAATACCACAAGCTCAATTAGTCACTTGGACTTAATCCATGATAATCAACAATGGATTTGATCACTAATCATCTTGATGCAAACAAGCTAAGTGCTTTGCATCTTAAGTAAAGCATATCCCATAACAGGAAAGGATGTGTTTACGCAAAGTGACCTTTGATTTAGTTTAACAAAGAAGGGAGTAAAACCCGTTACGTGATTAGGAACAACGTAAATTCAGATTAAGGTCAAATGAATACTTTCGTTTGATGGTATGTTGAAGGTATATTCGTACTAGGTAGAAAGAATTTTCGGCCTTAGCTAGAGGCAATTAATAAAAGATTTGAGTTGTCATTTTTGTTGAAAAATGGGAGGATTTGTTTTCGCTCCTTTCTAAGTCTAAACCTCGTTTCGAGTGTTTTTAATTGCTCAAGTATCAAGTACATACCTTTATTTATAGATCCACATGTGTTGGTAACAATAAAGCCGACGAGAAAAATTCCGTAAAACAGAAATTAAGAGTGGCGCGTTAGCCACGTACTAACAGCGTGACCCAGCCCGTTGCCAACCTTCATGTATCCCGTTTTTAATATAAGGATTTTAGCTATCGATATTATGTAAGTGTGCATAACGTTTATATTTGTCATCGTCAAAATATAAAGGAGATCTTAGTCAGTGTTGCCCCAATACCTCCTTTAAACCCAAAAACATAAAAATATAAATATGGCAAAACACTACATCACAACCACGCAGTTTATATTTTGGATTGTGGCTAAAGCTTGTGTCATGCATGATTAACACCTAAAAGCAAAAAAGTACTTAATTAAGAATACATGTGAAAATACTTAAGCTATGGTTTACTAGGATATACTATATATGCACATGCACCGCATATACATAACATCCTAAAGTACATGCAAACCACGAGTTTCACCCGCAACTTGTCATTCTAACAATGACGGTTATTACCTTATTGCTACATATTTCCAATTTAAAATTTTGACTTTTAAAATTTGCAAACCCTAATTAGGGTTTTTCTCATTCCTTTAAATTTTATAAAGCACGTGACTCAAGTAACAAGAACCCCTAAGTCACCAAGTTTAGTTTAAAAGAAAATTATTATGGACTTTTAAATAAAAATTTATTTTCCTAAAATTCCCGTCATTCTTTAATTATTTTAAACCCTAATTTCCATATGTAGGAATCAAAGACTCCTAAATAAAGGTAAAAACTAAAAAATAATCAATTTATGAAAACTACTAGTTTGGTCACCAAGATTTATGCTTCGTCAATATTTTAATCCCATCTGGATAGGATTAATAAAATTGACCCTCATAGAGTTTGATTTAACTTGGAATAGTTTTTCTTGCTTTTCAAGTAATCTTGCTTTTCAAGTAAGCTAAGGTTTCCATATTTAGTATTAACGTATTTTTAGGAAAGTTTGCACCTTTCTAAAAATACATAAAACCCTAAATCATAAAATGAACCCAAGATTTAATGCATGCAAAGAAAAACAAATTCAATACACCATAGTTCTTTTAATCGTGACAACAATATTAAGGTTTCCATATGGTATTTTAAATTAATATTTTCTATGAAAAGTCGACACCCTTAAGGATTAAAAAAATCCTCGTGTATTTTCATTTAGAAAAACCATAAAATCTTAGTCGACAATCTCAAGGGTTCGAAAACCCTTGTGTATTTTGACTAGGTTTCTCGCAATACAGGAAATTAAGATTCAAGTAAAAACCCTTAGTTTGTCAAAAATGCAAAATACCTAGAAACCCTAATAAGCAAAATTCGACCAAACCCTAGCATCACAAAAATAAAATTTGATTATTAAACTCAATATTAGAAATTACTAAGAACCCTAACTAGTTTATATATGTACAAGATGGCTTTGATACCACTGTAGGGATTTGGTGGTCACCCGCATGACAAATAAAACATGCACAATATTAAATAAACAAAGAAAGCCATGCAGACCAGAACCCTAATTAGTCAGATCTCCTATACAGTTATATAACCTAATCTACCACGTATAAAGGGTGTTTAGGATACTTACTTGTTCATCCTGCTATATGTAAGCTCCTTGACCTTTCACAGTGGTGCGAAACTGATGCGGTTGTCGTAGGACTTCTACATGAAGTTTTACAACTCCCTAGGCAGAGTACCTAACCGTTGTAGTAGTAGTATAGCAAGACCTCGGGGTTGTTACGTTTCTCTAGGGGAATAGGTTGGGAAGGCTTGATCAAGGTCTAACAAAATTCTAGGGGTTGAGAGAAGATTATTTTTGTGTTTTTATATTTTATAAAAAGCAGGTAAATCTATGGTTTGAGAGTTGGTTTATTTAGAATATTAATATCTAAATTCTACTTAGTGTTAACATGATGAAAAATAAAAATGTACTTACTTAATCATTGCACTACTTATCAATTGCTTCTCCTAATCCTATTGCCTTGTCACACTAAAAAATACTCTGATTATTGTGAAAGTATTTCCTAAGGTCATAACGGATTACACTAACTCTCGTCTATTTAATAATCTGTAAGGCAGACGCACAAGTAAGTTAGTATGAAGAATATTACAAGGCCTCTAAAAGTATATTAAATGCGTGTGAAATATCATAAGAGGGATCAACCATATAAGGGGGTAAGGTAGTATGAAGACTGTTACCCAATGGTATCCTTTCTATGCACTTGCATTTCCCTAGACGTGTCTACAGGGATATAGACAAAAGCTAGTTTTCTGCATCTTGCCGGCTCACAACCGATGTTACAGCCTTCTAAAAGGTCGAGGAAGCTACCGAAGTCGAAATATGTTTGCTATATCTTGTCGGAGGCGTGGCCGATGTTGTAGCCTTTTCCTAAAGGAACTGAGGTATAATAATGTTGCTTAATTTATGTCTTATTTTGAGCCTTAAAACCTAAAGAGGTGATATGGTGCAAAATAAGATTTTTTGGTTCATTCATGTCGTAAAGAGTCCTTAGGGTTATATGACATGAATGGTTGCCATTGCTTAAGTAGCCTAATAAAAGCCAAATTTTTGTCGCCGAGGCCCCCAACGATGGGACTTTAATCTGATGACATTTGATCTTTTGAAAAGGGCAGGAGCTATTTATTGCGTTCTTAACCGTTTACGCTTTATTTTTGGAATTAACAAGTATCTAAACAAAAGTCTTAAGAATGCCTCGGGTATATGACCTTAAGTAAACCATCTTGAGAGTTACAAAAGTAGAGGATTTGCGGAGGAAAAGTAAAATACACAATTAATATTTAGAGTAGTGTTAGTGTCATGACTTGTAATTGACAAAGATCTTGTTTTTATGCTTAGCACAGGGAAAAGTGAAAAAATCTATCGGGATGATGAAGTTTATCTTTTAGAACACTTAAATGTGCTATTTGTGTTCTAATGATCTTAAAGTTTACCAATGGGGTAATGAAAACAATACATTATGTCAACACAAATAAGTTATAGTTAGGAAGTTAATTATCAAGAAAAATCATAAAAAGAGAAAAAAATCTTTGAAAATAGGAAATCGGGTGTTTTATAACTTGTGATCTCTTAGCTCTCTCAACAAAAATCTTTGCTACTTTTCAAGGTGTAGTTTGGGAAGCTTCGAGGTATAATGGTTTAAAAGGCTATGTGAAATGCTGAAGGGGGGACAGACGCAATCGTTTATTTTGGGGAAAAATTGGATAAGTGATAAATTCACATATCCAATTAGGCTTTAAAATAACCCAAATACACCCAAAACAAACCAAAAAATGGCAAAATGTGCTTGTATGTGTTTTGTGTGTGCAGGTAAGGATAAATATCAAAAAACACATTAAAACCATCAAGATACGCAAGCACGACCTCAAACAGAAGATGAACAAAAGCCATAAGCCAAAGCCAGAAAAGTCAAATCTTCATCATCTGCCAGTCAATCATGTCACAAAAGTCACAAGACCCAAAATAAACCCTCAACATTCATAAAAAAAAATTCCAAAAATTAGTCCCTAAGCCCTTATTAGCCATCAAAACCCTAAAAAACCCCCTAATCCGGTACACCTTATTAAACCAAACCTAAAAGCTTAATCCCATTTAACTAGCCCATTCCTTTTTTAATAAACTCCAGGGACCAAACTTGCATATTCTCAAAATCGTTTTATAACTACACCTTTTATAAATAAAGAGAGGGACTGAAATTGCAATGTGCCCAAAGTTTAAAAGTTATTAACCCGTATTCAGTTATAAAAAGGGCGCCAAACACAATTTACTGTTCATCGTCACTATCATTTCACCACCCAGGGTAAATCAAGGGGCAAATCCAAATTGAAGGGTGATTACGACTATTCAAGGGCTCTCTTGCACAATAGCAAGGTCAAAACCCAGTCTTATCAAAGGTCTCATTGGCTCATTAGCTCAAGCAAGGATCGTGTATAAGAGGGAAAGCACAAGTGAAGCTCAATTTTTACACTAAATGCTCTCACACAACTAGCATAAGTTGTCACATCAAAGAATGACAACTTGGCAATCCGTATGAGTATGCATTTGATCCAACGGCTCAAACATTAAGATCCAATGATTGAAGGAATGAAAGGTGTAGATCAAAAGGAGCGTGGGCATCAAGCAAGGGGCTAGAAGGATCCATGTCTGGCTATAAAAGGCCACACCATCACACACACATGTATATTTTCTTTTTTTAGTTTAGCCTAGTGTAGTTTTAAAAAGCTTAATGTAATTTTTAAATCAGTTGGTAATTTCTTTTAATAAGTAATACAGCATCTTTTTAATGAATTTTAGTTTTAAGTCATATAAGCTCTCTTTTCTTTTTATTCATAAGCTCTTTTAATAAGCCAAATTGTCCCAATAAGCTAATAAGCTCATTTTAAGCTCTTTCAGTCTTTAAGCTAAAATAGAGCTTATTTAATTCAGTATTAATCATATCTAAATCTTAAATCAGTTTAACATATATTTACCTTTGCATTTTGGGATTATTAGCTTATGTAAGGGGGGTCTATAAAGGAAGGATCCCCAAGGACTCATACCCTAGCTTATTAATAAGCTAGGGAGCTTGTAGTTGACAAATTTGGTTCCTCTTGTTTAGCTAGAGGATTATGTAAGTTTCCCTTATTTTCCTTTTGAACTAAGTTTTCTATATTTAGATTTTGCTTATCTGCTTAATAGCTTATTGATTGTGCTTATTTTAATTTCTAATTGCTTAATTGTGCTTAGCTTAATCTTATTTTGCTTTATAATCATTTGTTTTAGTTTAAATAAAGTAGGTTATAGTTTTTTAAAAATATTGTCATAAAACTTAAAAATCCTAAAAATTAGTTAGATTAGTTAATTAGATCTCTGTCTAAGCTTTTTAATTGTTAGTTTATGTTTAATAAGTTAGTTAAAAGCTAGTTTTCTACTGGTAGTTAATACTTGTTAATTAGATTTGCAATTTAAGCTTTAACTCAAACCAGTCATCACTTTAAAGGGGTGTTTGGAATAAGCTTCTTTGACCACAAATAGTCAAAGTGAGCTTTAGTTTTTCATTGAGTCAGTTTAAATTTCATTTAAAATTAATAGTTAAAGAGTTTTTATAAGTTAGATTTTGAAAATTGGGAAAACAAAAAAGATTAGAGCTTAATTTCTAGTGGTCAGCACCAAGGTAAGTTATTAGCTAGGTTATGGTACATAAGTTTGATTTTTAGCTCTTTGAGCTTTGGCAGGTGAGTTTGAGTTGTGTTCATACACACTCAATAAGTGTAAGTAGTGCAGGTTTATCCACCTTAGGTAACCTGCACTATTGTTTTGCACTTGTGCAAAATGCATCAGTAGGAACTAAGGTATTCCTACTATCACTTTTAGCTTAAGTTCAAGCTAGGAATTCATAGGATTTAGCTTCTAAGGTTAAAATAAGATTTAGATTAGTTATAGCTTAATATAGATTAAGACTTAAATTTTATTTTCTAGCTTATTTTCCTAGTTGAATTTTGACAGCAAAGTAAGCTAGGAAAATAAGCTAGAAAATAAAATTTAAGTCTTAATACTGAATTAAATAAGCTCTATTTTAGCTTATAGACTGAAAGAGCTTAAAATGAGCTTATTAGCTTATTGAGACAATTTGGTTTATTAAGAGAGTTTATGAATAAAAAGAAAAGAGAGCTTATAACTGACTTAAACTAAATTTCATTAAAAAGAGCTGAATTACATTACTTCAAAGAAATTACAACTGATTTAAAAATTACATTAAGCTTTTTAAAACTACACTAGGCTAAACTAAAAAAAGAAAAGATACATGTGTGTGTGATGGTGTGGCCTTTTATAGCCCGACATGGATCCTTCTAGCCCCTTTGCTTATGCCCATCGTCCTTTTGATCTACACCTTTCCATTCCTTCAATCATTGGATCTTAATGTTTGAGCCGTTTGGATCAAATGCATACTCACACGGATTGCAAGCTGTCATTCTTTGATGTGAACGGCTTGGTGCATAGAGTTGTGTAGAGCATTTAGTGAAAAATTGAGCTTCACTTGTCCTTCTCCCTCTTGTACACTGATCCATGCTTGAGCCAATGACCAATAAGAGCTTTTGAAAAGACTGTTTTGACCTTGCGATTTGAAGTCACAGAGAGCCCTTGAATAGTCGTAATCACCCTTTAATTTGGATTTGCCCCTTGATTTACCCTGGGTGGTGAAATGATAGTGACGATGAACAGTAAATTGTGTTTGGCGCCCTTTTTATAACTGAATACGGGTTAATAACTTTTAAACTTTGGGCACATTGCAATTTCGGTCCCTCTCTTTATTTATAAAAGGTATAATTATAAAACGATTTTGAGAATATGCAAGTTTGGTCCCTGTAGTTTATTGAAAAAGGAATGGGCTAGTTAAATGGGCTTAAGGCTTTGGGCTTTTGGTTAATAAGGTGTCCGGATAGGGTTTTTTTTTAGTGTTTTGAGCCAATAATGTTTTAGGGACTATTTTGGATTTTTTCCAAAGTGAGGGTTTTTTTTGGGTCTTGTTGAACTTTTTATTGACCAAGATTGACTAGAGTTGACTGTAGATTTGACTATCTGGCATTGGCATTCCCCCCGGGTTTTTGTTCACGCTTCTGATCTCGTGTGTCCGTAGCTTGCCCTATTTTTTATGGTTTTCATGTGATATTTGATATATTCCGTACCCTGCATACACAAAACATAAATACAAGCACATTTTTGCCATTTTTGGTTTGTTTTAGGGTTATTTGGGTTATTTTAAGCCTAAATGGATATGTGTATTTTACACTTATCAACCCACTTTGTACCAATAGCACAATGACCTTTAGGTAAATCTACAAGAACCCATACCTTTTGTAGTTTGATACAGTAGAGTTCCTCTCTGCATTGCTTCTACCCATGCAGTATCACTAGAGCATAAGAAACTCTTTTTGGTTCTTTCTGAGAGAGGAACAAGCAAACAGACATGTATGAAGGTCCTATAGTCTTTCCTTCATATATGGCCCAAGAAATCATTTCAGAGTAAGAAGTTTGTCTATTCTTCTTGTCTTAAACAGATGTACTAGCACATCACCAATCACATGATCAATTGGTGATCTTGTAAATCTTGTATGAGGGAGTGGAAGAATCTGCTTAAGATGGAGGGGGGGGGGGGGGGGGGGGGGGGGGGGGGGGGGGGGGGGGGGGGGGGGGGGGGGGGGGGGGGGGGGGGGGGGGGGGGGGGGGGGGGGGGGGGGGGGGGGGGGGGGGGGGGGGGGGGGGTGGGGGGGGGGGGGGGGGGGGGGGGGGGGGGGGGGGGGGGGGGGGGGGGGGGGGGGGTGAAATATTCCCCAATTCAATTTCTTGTTCATCCACTTGAGTGGCTTTCAAGATTAGGGAATTTGGTCCCATCAAGTCTTCAGAGTAGCAGTATTAACTTCAGGGACAGCAGTACGAACTTCTCTACGTCAGTATACTTTTTGGACTTGCAGCATTAACTTGTTGTAACATCGTACCATTATTACTGAAAGACGTGCAATCATCAAGAGTCTTTCTGAATCATCAATCACATCATGTAACCCATTTTGATCTTGTATTTGAGCATCAGCAACAGATCTGGGTGAAGCATCATCAAAATATGAAGCATCCTTCCAAATTGGCATGACAATACAATCTTGATTATCTTGATCTGTTGAGACATGTAATAGACTCAGAAACTCCTTGTAAAATACCTGAAATCAATAGAAAAAAGTCCTGTAACACTGTACATCATGTCCTTAATTGGGTTAGAGAATCAAGATCAAACAGCCCTTTGGACCATTTCCTTACTAATATAGGTTTAATTGCTCAATACCCCAACAATGCAAGTTTTTCCTGAAACTTTCTGGTTCTAATGGTTGTAATACCCTAAAAGCATTGCTACCATAAGGAATATCCAACAAAGAACCTTCAGCACTTTTTTCCATCAAACTTACTATGCCTACTTATCTAAGGAAATGAGAATAGTAACATGACCTCCAAATGTTTCATGAGCCGAACAGCTTGGTTTAAATACCTCTAAAGAGTTCAAGGAGTCTTGTTATAAGGCTTGACTATTAAGACCCTATTTAACAAGCAGTAGAAACAACTCTGCCCCAAAATGTTGTAGGTTAACTTTTTAAAGAATAGTTTTTATCCCCCCCCCCCAGCTAACATTGTTCTTGCAGCCTCAATGAGTGTCATATTCTTCCTATCAACTATATAACATTTTGCTATGTGGTCCTAGCTACACTAATATTCACTTTTAATACCTTATTCCCTACAGAACTCATCACACTTTGTATTTTAAACTCTGTCCATTATCACTTCTGATTATCTATCATATCTTATCCATTAGTTTTCTATCTCTTTGAATAAGTTTTTAAAGGATCTCACGTTGATTTCATCCTAGTTTTTTAAAAGAAAACCTATGAAAATCTACTATATAATCACAGATGACTACCAAGTGTACATTTTAAGCATTGGACCCTACAACAAAAGTTGGACCAAAGAGATCCATATGCAGCAAAACAATGGCTTTAGTTTATGGGAATTAAAGGCCTTGGTCTTACAATAGGCATCTGTGTTGCTTGCCTTTAAACATGCAACACAAGTTTGGTCATTCTCAAATTCTTTTTAAATGTCAAATCTCTTACAAGAAATTCTTTGACAAGTTTATTAATATTCTAAAAATTGACATGACCAAGCTCCTAAGCCATGAGGCATTGATTTCCTCAATGTCAGCCTTTGCAACTAGACAAGTTAAACATCTTAGAACTATGTTTTTGGCATATCAAAAACTGTACATTGTTATCCTGTCTAGGAATTTATAAGAAGACTCTGATTTTCATATCAACTTAAAATTAGGAATAGACAAGACATTCAGAGTCAGTAAAAAGAACAAAGTTCTTATTTGTCAACACATTTGTGAGACACAAAAAAGGTGACCTTTAACTCTTTGACAAAGTATACATCATCAAAATCAAGTTTATTAGTTTTAATAGTTCCATTTTGGCCAGTAATCTGTCTCACGTTGCTCCTCCACCAAAAGTTACATAACCTCCATACAAAGTCTTTAAAATCTGAAAGATGGGCTATGTAATCCATACATGTTCCTTGAGCAACCACTATCAACAAATCCTTAAATCATTTACTGTGAATTGCTTCTGCACAACAAAACTTATGAATTAGTTATCTTGGGGACCTCAAGCCATTACTTGACATGGTTTCTGCCAGTCGTGCATCAATTAATTATATTTGTAAAAACTAGTGATCCACCATGGGGTTTGATAGGTCTTTCCCAAACCCAACATTCTGAGGGCTTAAACAGCATTAAATCCCCTTGCCCTGACAGTATTAACATTTTGCCTACCAGTATTAACATTTTGATTATAAAATCTTTTTATTAATGCTGTTCTCTTGTAAAAGGGCCTTTGAACAGTTGATTGTGCTTGATTTTGAAAATATGTCATTGGTCTAACACAATGAACTGTTGATTTGGGGTGAGCAGTATAAGAAGACCTAAACAATATAAAAGACTAGCATACTAAAAGGTCAACAGATGAGTTAACAGACCTAACAGTGTTAACAGGCCTTGCATTATTAACAGTTTTTAGGTCAGTCTTCATTAAGACTGCTCTTGGAACCATATGTTTGGGACAGCTGTATTGAATGTGATCAAAACTTCCACAGTTAAAACACGCCTTATTATTAAACACAAAGTTACATCCTAACTGATTGATTTTTGACCATTCCAATTCCTTTGGTTCCCCCTAGGTCCCTGTGACCTGTACATCTTTGCATACCTAACTGACCTTCTAATTGGTTTTTCAGGTTTAACTGACTCTTTCTTAGTAGCAGTAGGTATAGCAGTTTTCTTTTCTACCTGAGGGATAGGCTCAACTTCTTCCTCATCATCTGACACCCAATCTTCAATAATTGGAGCATCGGTATTCTCTCTAGCATTTTTAGGTTCTTCTTCCCTAACATGATTAGCAGGATAGAACAACTTTTCTTTCCAATCTTTGTCAACCTTAAGTGGAGACTTAACAAAGCTAGTTTTAGTAACAGTCTTGTGTTATTGTTTTAAAGAGTCATCAGTATTCTCCTTAGAATTATCTGACTCTTTATCACAACCAGTGGTAGCCCTAGGACCATACTCATTAACCTCAGGTTGTTTGAATTCTTCAAGACCTGAATAAGATAAGTCTAAAGGTGTTGTCTATTAAGAATCAAGGGATGAGGTGAGGGGACAGCATTATAACCAAAACCTTTTTGCTCTTGTCAGTTACCTGACTTCTAACAAATCATCTAATCTTTGATGATTTTTCAACTGTTGCAATCTTAAAATTCACAACCCCTCCTTTTCTTCCCTTAACCTTTTCAATTCAGCCTTAAGTAATCCCATTAGATTATCTTTGTGACCTACACTTCATTTAAGCAAACAATTTTCCTCAGAAAAAACGGCCTTCAGGATTCTTTATATTTACTACTTGTGCATCAAAAATTTGAAATCCCCTTTTATATGTAGCTACTTTAAAACCAGTATCATCTAATTTAACAAGCAAATCATCATACTGTTTCTTTAGAGCTTCATAATTATTTAGACATGATTTAGAACAAGATTTATCAATTGATACCTCAGAATCTGTGAATGCCATGAGAGCCATGTTTGCTTGAATTTCATCTTTTGCCATGTCACTCTAATCAAATTCAGCACCATCTATAGCATACATTGCCTTTTCAAAAGCATCTTCAATCTTCACTGCCTTTGATGAGCTACCTTGATTCCAATTTCTGTTGTCTTTACTCCTTAGGTGCTCTACATTCCTCTGGCAAATTTGTCCCATATATGCAGTTGAAACATACACCTTTGATTTATCATATCCAGCAGTATTACTTCCATCAATGATGATCTTCCTACCAGTTCTCTAATAGAACTTTCTTGCCCTCATGCTAAGTAGTGCCATATTCCACTTTAGATCCATCTCTTCCAAATCATCATCATGAAGTTGCTCAAGATCTTCATGAACAAGTTGAGACCCTTGTGGTTGAGTGGACAGAAAGGCATAAACTGTGGCATCCACTAAAACTAAGCAGAACTATTTTTCAGTACTATCAGTAATAACCTTTATTTGGTAGGAGCCAGTACTAACTCCAGATGTTACATATTAATAGTATTGTACTGGCTAGGACTGGAAGTGGTTTAGAAATGCCAAGATTCTTATCACATCATTGTTAGCATCAGCATTCTCTTAACGCTTCAGTGCACCAAATTTAAAATTGTTGACAAGATCATCCAACCGCAAAGTATCAAATACGGGTTTTGTACATCCAGAATACCACATGTGTATCCCATTTCAGAAGAGGTAAGCTCCTCAAAAACTTAACATTTAGATCCTTCTAGTATGAGTGACCTACACCCAAATTGCCAATCAACTACTAACAAGCTTTGAAGCCTGATAAAGAAAAGAATCCAGTGATTTCTTGAATCTTGAGCATTAAGTTTTCATAACTGTTGCTTTCATATGGCCTTCCTGTGCTTCTTTGTTGCATCATTCCCTCCAAAGCGAGCTTTAATGGCAACAAACATTGATTGAGCATCAACAATACTGATTGAAAGGTAAGTGCTGTTTCATTGGGCAGTGCCATTAGCAGTAGACTTCGAGCCTTTACATCATTCTTTTTGCAAATCTTTTCTTCAACAGTAGAGGGCACAGTCATCTTTAATGTTGTTGATGGACCAGATTCTGGTGTTGTAACAGGAATAGGTACCCAAGAATTTCTATTTTCTATTACTTCCCATATGCATAAATCTTGGAAGCTGAAAGTACTGTTTGTCCGTATCACCCACATCTCATACTCCTCGATTGACATGGAAGCTTTTCCAACAGCATTATTCTGAGTAATATTTCTAACTCTCCATTACCTCGTAGAATAAGTTTCCTCAAAGAACAAGCACTATACCACAAGTATGATCCCACCGCCTAGATCGATTCTTTATACGTATAAAGTGTTGTAATACCTTGGAAGAATCCAAAAATAACAAAGATTGATACTTTGTTTGTAACCAAAGTGTATGCTGGAAAATCTACACTTTGCTACTCTATAGGTTGTTTATCAATAAAACGTGAATAACCAAACAAACAATGAACAATGAACCAAACTACTTCAATATTATTAGAATAATACGAGTACTCTTGTAGTACTGGGGTTACAAACCTTGAAGCTATTACAATCTTTCTCTAAAAGTATTTCTATCACTTGAAAGTATCTAAAAGTGTATTTCTATACCAAACTTAGGATCTCCTTTTATAGAACACAAGGAGTCCTTTACAAAGATAACAACCTATCTTTTAGGATCAGTTACAATTCAAATATAACCATCCCATAATAATCTCCATGCATCCTTATCTCAAGTCAGACAGCTTTGACCATCCGCAGTATTAACTCTTTCTTTCTTAGCGATATAACTAACACTGGCAGTACTAAGTTTGTACTGAGTGGCAGGTAACTAACACCTTTAGTATTTGTTAAGTTATAACCTGGCAGTATTAACTCTTGTGAAGATTTATTCCTAACATAACAAGCGCTTGTTTTTGTTCGAGTCACGAGCCTGACTCTACCCTTATTTAATAGATAAAGGGGAGGGTTCCCCTACACTTGAGTTCAAGTGCGGGTGATAGTAACGGTACACACCATTGTTGTGAGAAGGGGTCACATGCTGAAAAATTGGTTGATGAATTATATGCTCTGAATGGTATGTTTCTTTAATCCTAACCTTCTCTACTTCTTTTGGCCTAACGGGCAAACTAAGTTCTCTTCCTAGAAAAGAAACTTCTTTAAATCCTAATTCCCAATCATCGTATATCGTCTCCAATTTTAAAAGATCAACACCTAGGGATCCACTTTGTCCTAATAAACCTGGTTTAAATCCATAATGTTTCTTAGGGTCATCAATGCATGGGTGATAATAGCAATACGTATCCTTAGGGTGGAAAGACTCCACATGAGGTGAAGGTGGTGTATGAATGGTTAAGTTATCTACTTCCTTCATCCTAAAACTATCCGGACTATGTGGTTCGATGGGTGGTTCGAGGGCTTTTTCTTCTCCTTGATCTACTTCTAAGGATGAGAAACTAGGAAAGGGTTGTGGTTGAGGCTCCAGTTCATCAAAACTAGGAATTTCCCTAAAACTAAAAGGAGTGTTATGATTACATGTATTTAAGCCTAAATCCTCTAGTTGTGTTTCGTCTAAAGGTTCTACCTCTATTGGGGTTCCTAAGTCTCTTCTACTTCGTTCGGGTAAGTTACGGGCGGTGTGTATTCCTCAAATGATAGGAGGACTTGTGGGGCACTTTGTGGGTCCGGATTTTCCACCTTGTCCCATGCTATACCTCTATGCATCTCAACCCAAACATTCTCATTTCCAATCAATCTTTTTACTTGAGCCTTCAAATTTGCTACTTCTTGTTTAGAAATAATGTTTGGTGGGTTGTCCCATTCTTTTTGGCATTGGGCAAAATTTTCTATGGCTTCCCATGTTTCTTCGTCACTTAATTCCCTAAGGTTCTCGTCCGCTGCAAAGTCAAGGTCCATTCAGGTATAGCCGTCAACATGATCATAAAAGGATTGAGTAAGGGACCTAAATCGAGCCCATGATGAGGGACTATTTGAATTAAGTTTTTGAAACGAGTCCACACATCGTAGATAGATTTATCTTGAATGTTGTTGGAACACCAAGGGTTGTAACTTTGAATGGGAGGTTTGGATCGTGGTGGGGTTTGAAAAGGGTGTGGGTATGTGGTCTTTTCATACATCTTGAAGGTGAACGAAAGAGATATAAACAAAGGCCACAAAGAAAAGATTGACTATGAGAAAATAAAAAAACTAAAAATAAAAATCTCACTTGATAGGAATCAAGTGAGTAGAACTAAGTTAAACAATGATCGAAACCTACTATTTCCCCACGCAGCGACACCAAAAACTTGATGCGGTCGTCGTAGGACTTCTACACGAAGTTTTACAACTCCCTAGGCAGAGTACCTAACCATTGTAGTAGTAGTATAGGCAAGACTCGGGGGTTGTTATCGTTCTCTAGGGTAATAGGTGTGGGAGAGTTTGATCCACGGTCTGAACAAGAATTCTAGGGGTATGAGAGAGAGATTATTTTGTGGTTATTATATTTTATATAAAGCAGGTAATTCTATTGTTTGAGAGGTTGGTTGTTATTAACTAATAACTAAACTAATTAAGTAATAAACTACTTGTGATCACTTTATGATAATTAAGAAATTTATTACTTATTAATTCATGCACTACTTATCAGATAGCATCTCTCTAAACATGTTGACTTGTCCACACTTGTGTTATATTGTAAGTAATTCCTAGGTCATGAGCGATACACTAAATCGTCGTCAATTTTAATATTCCCGTAAGCAATGCCACCAAGTAATGTAGAATGAAGACTATTACAAGGCCCCGTAAGAGTATATTCAATGCGTGATGTAAATAATCTTGAATAGGGAATCAATTGATTCAAATTAAAATAATTCCCTTTAGTAAATATAAATATATATAAATAAAAATATAAATATTAAAATAATCAGAATTCCTCAAAATATCAATGATAAGTATCCGTGGAGGATATTTAAAAGATAATTACTTTTGACCAAAGCAAAATCCCAAAAAACCTTCCCGGGTCGTATCCCGACGATGTGCGAATTTGAAAATCGAAGTTACGTTTGATGATTTAGTTCCTTGAAAATCAAAGAATTTTGATTTAAGTATTTTTCTAATTATACGGGAAAACAAGTAAAGGCACACTAAAAAATGAAAGTAATTAAAGCTAAACACTAAAACAATAACGGGAATTCAAAACCTGTTCTTTAAAAACTAAATTCTACAAATTTAAAACCCTATCAACCAACGCAAGATATTATTGTATAATCCTAAATGATAAATGAAATTTTTAAAAAAAAAGAATCAATATTTTTTTTGACTTTTATTTTATTTATTATGAATTAAAAACAGTTTTACTCTAATTAAAAGATTAAAAATAGTAAACTAATATAGAAAATTCTGAAAAAAATACGAAATGTACTTTGGAATGAGTAGAATCTAAGAAAAAGGAAAGCTGAAAAATTGGCTAAACAAATAAGCTGGAAATAAGCAAAAAGCTGATAAGCTTAACACTAAAAACACTATATTAATTAAATTGTGTAAGTTAAAACTGAAAAAGTCCCAAGGGCCTAGTGGGTGAGTTGTGTGGAGTGTTAAATGCTTGGTATGATTAAGGAGAGGTCACAGGTTCGACCCCTGTGGCCTCTCTTTTTGAAAAAAAAACTTTTTTTTATTTTTCTTTTTTAAAAACTTATAAAATAAGCTAAAATAACAAACTTTAAAAAAGAAACTTTTTACAAAACTTGAAAATAAGCTAGATTAAGCAGCTTAAAGGTTGACAGTTTGCTTATATAAGTCTAAGTGATTTTTAACTAAACTGCTAGGGCTTTTAAGGACAATTTAAGCTTAAGGAAAGCAAATAAGCCAAAGGTAGGCCTACACCTAGACTTAATAAGAACCTAGGAATGAAAATAAGCAAACAAGACAAGCTGGTAAGCATTTAAAAAGCAAATAAGTCAATGGGCATTTTAAAAGACAACAGGCTACACCACTACTTTTAAGCTAGCATTTAGAACAAATAAGCAAAAGATAAAAGCTAAAAGATAAAAACAAATTAAGATTGAGTCTCAAATAACACAAATTAGCTGGAATTAAGGAAATTGATTAAGAATTAAGCTAGAAAAAGAAAATTGAAATGGACAGACTCTACTATATTTTTGGAAAAAAAATTCAAGAGTTTTTGACAAATGCTGCCTATGATTAGGACTTGAAACTTGATTTAATGACTTAAAATGATTTGACTGGACTCAAAAAGCACACATAAACTAAAATAAGCAAGTCTTAATAAGCTAAAATCTTGAAATAAGCACTATTCTAACAGGCATCATACTACTTTCTTATTAAACTAAAGGGCTTATTTGCAGCTAATTTTTGAGACTCAAAAAGCAAAATGAAAGATTAAAATGCTAAAACAGATGGAGTATAAACTCCAAGAAGCTAAGAAAAGCTGATTTAAACAAAATGCAACTAGTTTTTAAACCACAAATGAATGCATAATAAATACTTTAACACTTGACTAATATGGCTGTTTTAAATGCTAAAATGAATATGTGAACTAATTCAAGGCCAAAGGCTTAAGACAGATGCACATTGTCACTAAATAAATTCATTTTAAGCACAAAAACAACACCACACATAAAATTTTAAGAAAAACTAAAATGACAGAAGCTAGAATACTCTAAAAACTAGCAGACTTAACTAATTTGATTAAGCATGCTACAAAACTTAACAAAACTAATCTTAAGCTTATGAAAACTAAACCTAAGTCCTTATTAAAGCATATGAGATAAGACTTAAGTACTTAAAATAGGTTTGGTACTATTTTATCATACTAGAAATGCTTATCCCAAACACCCCTTTTAAAAAAATGAAAACACATTTCAAGCTTTTAATAAACTTTAATAATGCAAAATAATTGAAGACAGATTAAACTCTAAGTGCTTTAAGACTAAATAAGCAAAATTAACTAGAAATAAGCTAATAGTTTTAACTGTTTGTTCAAACAGTCTTAACTTAATTAAAACTGTTTGTACCAAACACCCCTTGAACACTTAGAAATGCAATTTAAGCTTAAAACAGATCTTTAAAATTCTAAATAAACAAAAACAGATGCAGTACTATGCATATGAAAGACAAATAAGCACAAATAATTCACAAATAAGCACAAGAAATAAGCTAATCTTGATAAGCTAGTTTAACCCAAAAAAGGGACAGATTTGCATACTATGTAACCTAGACTTACTAGGCTATTACTAAGACTTTGATAAGCACATTAAAGACAAAATAAGCAAAGGAAATAAGCAAATAAGCAATAAGCAAGAAAATAAGCTAAAAGGAAATAAATAAAATAAATTAGCTAAATGGAAGAAAGTGGAAGTGTACCTTTCTCTTTGTTTAGACAAAGAGTCAAATAGCTCTTAAGAGCCTTATGTCTACAAGCTTAGCTTATTTACATAAGCTGTAAATACCCATAAGCCCATCCCTTTTTAGTTTATCATCCAAGTTAGCTATTTGAGGTGATTTTTGAGTAAAAAAGCTTTAAAACAGGAAATTAATTTTAAACTTTTTGAGAAAGCTTAAAAAGGTTTTGCAGGTGTAAACTGGAAATTAAACTATTCTACTCCTAGATTATATTAAACTTACAAACTGAAAATAAGCCCTATTTATATAAAAATTGCAATGCACAAGTGTGCTTCTTGGGTTTCTTTTGAGAGAGACTTCAAAGTCATCATCTTAACCCTTCATTTGTCTTGTTTACCAAGTCTATCAATCTCAACCCTTGATTTTGCCTTCTAAACATCAACCAATGAGAATTCTTTAGATCGCCAAGGTGGAATTTAGTTGTTTGTGGTGTGGGGTAAGATGGGTTTTAGGGTGTCACACTCTTTTATCGGTTTGCAGGGGAAGGTAGGGAAAGTGATGGATGAATAGTGCTTTTGGGCGGGAAAGGGGTTTTATATGTTTTGGGGATAACAGGTTTTAGGGTAACGGGGTGAGGTTGAGGGACTAAGGGTGTAAGAGTTTAAGGACTAGCAAGGTTAGTCCATAAGGACTCACATGAAAAACCCAGGGACGTGTGGTGTAAATGGATTTAACGGATATATGGTTTAGGGTTAACTGGGTTAAGTGTTTGGGCTTAATTTAATTGTTTTGGGCCGGGTTTGATTTCAAAAGGAATTTGGGCTTTTTAACTTGACTTTTAATTATTCAAAAAGCTTATTGGGCTGACTTGGCCCATTAATTTAGGTACGGGTTGGCCTGATAAGATTTCTTCGGTTCTGGCTTCGTCTTTGACTTGTTGACTTTTGACTTTGACTTTTGACTTGACTGCTCTTTATTCATTCCCGTGCCCGGTTTTTGTCGTATTGGCTTTCGTTTTGTCCTTAGTGAATATTCGTACCATCACAATCATAAATCACAAAACACACAAATACAATGTATTTTTGGTATATTTCGGTCATTTTAGGCACATTTTTATAGGCAAAAGATATGTGTAATCAAGCACATACCAAAATCCCCCATACTAAACTATTGTCGTGTCCTCACACAATGCCATAAGTAAACACTTAAGAAAACCAAGAATCTCAATCCCCCTTGACTAATTACCTCGAAAAGTAGCTAAGTGTTCATCAACGGAATTTAAAGAACCATAAGCTTTGAAAAAGCCCTGTTTTTACCATTTTTAAATATTTACACTTATTCCCACACATATTTTTGTATTTTTCCTTTTTCTCATTTTTTTATACTTTTCATATTAAGCAACCAACTAGAACGTTTGACTTTCGTTATTTTTATAACTTTAAGGTCACAGAACAAGAAGCACTTTAATCCTAAAATGCTCAAAAAGGATAAATTCATCGTCCCTGACTTTTCCTTTGTCCCAAACCAAGCTTTAAAAACAACATCACCGTTAAATATAAGTTAAGATGCTAACACTACTCATATTTGTAACTTGTAAACTTTTCGCTCCCGACAATTATTATATCTTAGGTGAATGTGATTATTTCGAATTTCAACCATAGATCAAACATTTTGCAAAATTTCTATGCTTCACGTTCCACCCAAAAGTAATGAGTTTGAAGGCGAGATCATCCCATGTAGCGACTTTCGTCTCGGCACATCCCAACCTTGCGGCTAAGTGACCAGGCTTTTGACACCCTACAGAGACTAGTATCGGGACTCACGGACCTTCGGTTTCAAAACCCTTGGATTTCCCGTATATACATAAAATCACAACTTAAAACGAAATAGTCTTAGTTCAAAAGCATATTTAAATTTAAGAAAAAGAGATTTTCCCTATATTTATTAAATCACATTTATTACACTTAATATAATTACACATCCTTTAAACTAAGGAAATCCTCGACCTTTTAGAAGGCTGCAACATCGGTTGTGAGCCGGCAAGATGCAGCAAACTTTTATCAGTCTCGGATAATTACTATGTGCCTTATTTAGAAGACTGCAACATCGGTTGTGAGCTGGCAAGAGGCAGTAAACGTTTATCAGCCCACAGTTTATATTATTACCTTTTCATTTTTTTAACATTTTATATTACCATGATATAGAGAAATTTCCTTTTTAGAAAATTTAAGTATAAATTTGAACTAAAATTATTGATATCGATCATACTTCAAAAATTGTTGATTTAAGTTTAATTTTCGAAAAGAGCACGTATTATTAGTCCGGTTAGAAGCTTATGGGAGAAAAAGCCACAAACTACACTTATGAGCTCTTAAGATTTTCAACTAATCCTTGTTTAGCATCTAACTCATAATTAACTCTATCATTTCTCGTTCTTCGCAAATTTAAAATCTTTAATAAAAAGATCCGCGAATGCTTAGTCTAAAAGTTAAGGGACAAGCTAGAGCGCAACATGCTCGATCGAGTCAAAATTTATTCTTATTCTACCCAGCAGGAAAGTCAACATTGTGATAAAACACTTATTTTATTTTTGAAAATTTTTAAATTTTTTCATTTTTTTGGTATTTTGATGGTAAAACGGGATTACGTGAAAACAATGGCTGCAGGCACAATCAAATCGATAGATCCCCCTATACTAGAATTGAACATGGTCCTCAATATTTTAAGAAGGGTCTCTACGTAAATCTAAAGCCATTTATTAAGTATGCTCAAAGATAAACGTTAGTCGATAAGATTAGGATATTGGATTCCCGTAATAAAGTTGAGGATTGAAGCTCGAGTGAACGAAGGACAAAACCACGAGCACGAGAGGCTTCAAAATCCGGGGCAATCCTGGACATACAACAAAAAACACAAAACATGAGAAAGGAAGAGGCGAGCCTCCTCTCAACACATTTATTCATTACTACTATATAATTATATAAAGATAAGCATGGGTTGCCACCCACAAAGCGCTTATTTTTGTTAACCGAGTCTTGAGCCTGACTCAATCCCCCATACTTGAGTTGGTCAAGGAGGATAGAAATAGAGAAACGGAACATCCAAGATAGGAATGTTCTCTCCATAGATCAACATCGGGCTTTTATAATGAAAAAGCTTGGAAGCTTTAAAGCCCCGATGTGATAAAGAAGGAGGAGATTTCTCCTTTGAAGCAAGAACATCGTGATTGAAAACTTTGTTTTCATTTTTGGATGAAAATGGAAGTAAAGTATCAATCACGAGGGAAAAAGTAGCAAGAAATCTTGTGGATTCGACTTCAATGCATATCCCCGGATCGTAAATCTTGTTTCTATCTAATTGTCCAAGGGATATTTGGGGATTTCCTTAATTTCTCTATAAGTATATTATTTTATATGTATGTAAAACTGCAATCACAAACCAAGATGTCAAACAACATCTCATGAACGTACAAACGTCACTAGTGCTTTTACGATCAACGTAATCATCCGCGTGGTCGGAGTCGGCATAAACTATAGTTTCTACTCCAGTTCCTTTCGGATACCATAAACCTAAATGTATAGTTCCCCTAATATACCTAAATATACGCTTAACGACTTCTAAGTGGGTAGTCTTAGGATTTTCTTAGAAACGAGCACATAAGCAAACACTAAACATAATATCCGGCCTACTTGCGGTTAAATAAAGTAAGCTACCAATCATACCTCGATATTTAGTGCGATCCACGAATTTGGCTTCATCATCTTTAGTGAGCTTGATCTCCGTTGACATTGGCGTCTTGGTTGGTTTGGAATCTTCCAACCCGAACTTCTTTAACATCTCCTTGATGTACTTGGATTGGTTGAAAAATATTTCGTCATCCATTTGTTTTATTTGAAGACCCAAGAAGAAGTTTAACTCCCCCATCATACTCATTTTAAACTCGTCATGCATGATTTTTGAAAAATCATCACACAAGTTTTGATACGTGGAACCAAATATGATGTCGTCGACAAATATTTGAACAATGATAAGATGTGACTTTAATTTCTTAGAAAAAAGTGTGTTATCGACCATTCCCATTGAATACTCGTGTTTTATCAAAAAAAAATTAGTGTATCATACCAAGCCTTAGGAGCTTGCTTAAGACCATACAAAGCTTTTTTAAGTTTATAAACATAGTTTGGATTTTCAAAATCAATGAACCCTGGAGGTTGAGCAACGTAAACCTCTTCGTTTATGAAACCATTTAGAAAATCACTTTTTACATCCATTTGATATAATTTAAAATCATTTGCACAAGTAATAGTAATAAGTATTCTAATTGACTCTAACTTAGCTACCGAAGCGTATGTTTCATCATAATATATACCTTCTTGTTGATTATATCCTTGTGCCACTAACCTAGCCTTATTTCTAGACACTATACTATTTTCATCTAATTTTTTTCTAAAGACCCATTTTGTTCCTATAATGGATTGACTCATGGGTAGAGGGACTAAATCTCAAACATCATTAGCTACAAATTGATTTAGTTCTTCTTGCATAGCTACAACCCAACTTTCATCTTTTAATGCCTCATTGACATCTTTGGGTTCTATGGTAGATATAAAACAAAAGAAATTACTATGATTTTGGGCTTGAGATCTTAAACTTCTTTGATTAAGATTTCCTATGACTTAATCTAGTGGATGATTCTTGGACTTCTTAATGTTAACAACTTCGTCAACTTCTATCGACTCTCATTTTCATTATTATTATTTACCGCTTTGGTATAATTTTTAATAGCTTCTTCTTCACCGACATCATCATCAATCAATGGTGATAATTTGGTAGGATGAGGACTTTCATTGAATGTCACGTTGAGTGATTCTTCGACTTTCATTGTATGTTTATTTAACACTATATAAGCATTGCTATTTTGAGAAAATCCTAGAAATCACCTTTGTATGACTTTGAGTCAAACTTGATTAGATAGTCTATAGTATTTAAAATAAAGTACTTGCTTCTAAATACTTTGAAATATTCTAAAGAGGGTTTCCTACCTCTAAATATTTAATAAGGGTTTTTTCCTAGTATTGGTCGAATTAATATTCTATTTAGTATATAAGTTGACGTATCAACGGCATTACACCATAAATTTTATGGAATGGATTGTTCGTTAAGCATAGTTCTAGACATCTCTTGTAATGTTCTATTCTTTTTTTCAACTACCCCATTTGTTTGTGGAGTACGTGGAGCCGAGAAGTTATGAGTAATGCCTTGTGCATCACAATAAGCTCCGAATTGTACTTCATTATCAAATTTCAGACCCTGATCCGTTCTAATAGCTACTATAAAACTACCTAGTTGGTTTTGAATTTTCCTACTTAATATTTCAAATTTCTCAAAAGCTTTATTTTTAGTTCTTAGAAATCTAGTTCATGTATACCTAGAATAATCATCTACTACTACTAAGGTGTATAAATTACCTCCATAGCTTTTAATTGCCGACGGAACAAATAAGTCCATATGTAATAATTCTAAATATCTTTTAGTAGAAACCATATTTTTGGCTTTATGACTTGCATGAGCTTGCTTCCCAATTTTGCAAGCATCACAAAAGTGTTTATCATATTTTAGCTTAGGTAAGTTTCTAACTAATTCTTTAGATGATAAAGATTAAATTAACCGCATGTTAGCGTGACCAAGTCTTCTATGCCATAACATATAATTATTCGTTGCCATGGCAAGACATAATTTGTCTTGAGAATTATTTTCTAATTTCATTACGTATAACCCATTTTTCCTAATTCCGTTTCCTATGATTTACCATCTTTAATTATTTCACTACCTTCTTCCGTAAATAAAACTCTACACTTATTATCACAAATTTGACTGACACTTAGTAAATTAAATGCTAAGTTATCTACGTGTTCTACGTTGGATATGGTAAGAGAGTTATTTGAGATCGTACATTTGCCTATTATTTTTCCTTTCAAGTTACTTCTAAAGACAACATTACTTCCGTCGTATGCTTTGTAGGTAGAGAATAGACTTTTGTTACCGGTCATATGTTTGGAGCAACCATTATCTTTAATCCATTCGTCTGATCCCAAACACGTTCTCAAGAATACTTATTTCAACAAAAACAAATTCAAGCGTTTGGTCCCCAATATCTCATGGGTCCAAAAATGTTAGTGTTGTACATCCCTTGCATTTATTGCAATTGATTGGGATATTTAAATGGGATACAATTTCTCATATGTACAAAGCCTTGACTTTGATTGTTGTTCCAATTCATAGGATAGAAGTTTTGGTGAATTGGTTCTCTAGAGTTTCTTTTAGGTTGAGGTGTGTTGTATCTTGGTTGAGAAGAGATATTTATTCTAGGCGGAGGTGTTTTTGACCTAGACTCGGTTTTGACATATCCTAAACCGCTTTTAAGTGATGTTTTTAAAGATGGTTTCTTTAACTCTTCAATCCTATTATGTATTAGTTTCTTCCTAGTAATGACAAAATCCGATCTCGAAGACATGGATGGAATAAAAACGTGTTACGACCCAACAAAACTCATGGGTTTGGTTCCGCTTGTTGATGCTTTACTACTATCAAATCCTAGACCTATTTTGAAACTAGATGACTTTTGATTATTTAACATTTCTTTTAGTGAATTAGCACTTTATCAAATTGAACGAACTTAATTTGAGTTTCTTTAAGTTTAGCGTTTTCTAACTTAATTTCTTGACACGATTCACATATAACATTGATTCCCTTGTTCTTTCAAGTTTCTTAATTTTCTCATTTAACTCTAAAATTTCATTTTCTAAAAGATCTCTTTTAGTTTTCAAAATTTTATTCTTGTTAATGATTTTTAAGCTAATTTCACATAAGTTATCGTATTCTATTTGCATACTATCATTATCAAGAGAAGAAGTGTTATCACTATAATAAGAAGAGTTAAGAGTTACCTCATTTGACGATTGAGCCATGAGACAAGTTTCATCGTTAGTTTTGTCCTCGGCGTCATTTTCGCTATCGCTCCAAGAACCTCCAATGAAGGCCTTTTGATCTTTGTTGCGAGGTGGTTTTGGACAATCGCCAATGAGATGATTTGGATCACCGCATCTAAAGCATTTCCGGTCACTCTTTCCTTTCTTCTCATCCCTTTGTCGGAATGACTTCTTTTCTTCTCTTGGTTGCCTAACAAATTTACCCTTTCTTCTAAAGAACTTTTTAAAGTTCCTTACGGCCATAGCATATTCTTCGTCATCACTTCCGGATGTCGAAGTTTCATCATCACTAGACTCTTTCTTAGATTTCAAAGCAATGGACTTAACTCTTTCCTTTTTTCCTCTATAGATTTCGTAATCTTTTTCCATGACAACTTCATGTACTTTTAGATTGCCAATAAGCTCGTTTAGGGCTAGTGATGACAAATCTTTTGATTCTTTAATTGCCGTGACCTTTGCTCTCCATTTAGGATCTAAAGCCCTAAGAAACTTCCTAATATAGTTCTTGCTAGAGAAACCTTCATCAAGAGCTTTAAGACTGGTAATAATAGTGTTAAATCTAGCAAAACCGCTATCAATAGATTCTTCTTCAAGGATAGTAAATTGTTCATATTGTTGAACAAGAAGATCAATTTTATTATCCTTTACTTGGCTATTACCTTGATGTGTGATTAACAACGATTGCCAAATATCTTTAGCCGTTTTACACATAAAAATTCTTTCGTATTCCTTTTTAGGTAAAGCATTATAAAGAACTATTTTAGCTTCATTATTTTTAGCAAGTTTCTTTTTAAGATCTTCGGATTGTTCTTCAAAGGCAACAACCTCTGAAACTTGGGTTTCTTTGTTTCTGGCAAGCGATGGAAAATCACCATTCAAGATAATATGCCAAAGATCTAAATCTTTTGCTTTCACATAAGTTTCAAATCTATTTTTCCAATATATAAAATGATCACTTTCAAAAAGTGGTGGTCTTTGCATAGATTGCCCTTCTAGATATTTATCTGAATCCATAGATCGATTCAAGCTTTAATGTACAATATACGTTAAAGATCTTGGGTGACCTTGGCTTCTGATACCAATTGTGGAAACTAGAAGGGGGGTTGAATAGTTTTTACCGTTTTAAAATAAAACTTAGATTGTCGACTTATGTGAACTCAAGAGATATACACAAGTGTATATGATAGCGATGCAATAAGTAAATAAGTAATCTACGAAGTATGAACAAGTAAAGATAAGAAAGATCAAACCGATGACACAATGATTTATAGTGGTTCGGCTACGAAGCTCCTCTTCGCCCTACTCCACTCCCCAAGTACCCAACTTGAGAGTTATCTTCACTATGTCAACAAGCTCCCTTTAGGCGGAGAAAACCGTACACGTCGCTTACACTTTTTCTGGTACTAAGCTAAATACCGAGTTCTACTTCGAGATAGAACCAATCTAACACACTATGTATTTTTATTTTGTGGCATAAATACTAAACCTATTCATTACACATATGATTTAAACAACACACAACAACAACACATGAAATACAAGATGAATGGATTATCACAATCGTGATGGACACAACTAGAACTTATTAGACATTAAAAGCTTGACGTCTAGTAAGGTTCTTCACTCAAAAGAGTGGAATGAGTTGCTCACTTGTAAGGACATTAGTGTAGACAGAAGTATAATGATCAAAGAATATAAAAGATAAAAGATGTGTGTGAAAAATATTTGTCAAGGGTTGTTAAAAATGAAAGCATAAGGTTGCTATTTATAGGCAAGCCTTTGAAATTCAAATGTTGTCCCAGACAGCTGTAGGCTGCGACCCACGAATCCACCGTAGCTGGATCCGTCTAGTGTATTAGGTGGATCCGTTGGGGGAGCTGGGACAACATTTGTCATTTTATGATTAACCCTAAATCTATACAAATA
Organism: Tanacetum coccineum; assembly: GCA_026074375.1. Classification (NCBI taxonomy): domain Eukaryota; kingdom Viridiplantae; phylum Streptophyta; class Magnoliopsida; order Asterales; family Asteraceae; genus Tanacetum; species Tanacetum coccineum. The sequence continues at coordinate 2,607 of BQNB010075844.1, read as the reverse complement.
TTGTTTTGTACTTAATAAAACTAGTTTATTAGATTCTTCTAGAACAAAATATTTCTTATCACCAATAAGGAAAGATTTTCTAGATTTGGAAAGATTGTTTCCACTTATGGTTAACCTTATTTTGTTTTACATGATTAATATAACTAGCTTATAATTAATCATGTGTTAACTTAAATCATTTGATTAGAAAAGGTTTATGCAAATGATAATATTTTTCTTTAATCATTAACTATGTTTAATAATGCCATATTTACCTTAAGTGATTTGTCATCGTCAAGTAAACTTTCAACTAAATAACTTGTTTACGTAAACTTTTACGTAGTATGACATTATATTTGTTATTATCAAAACATGAAGATCATTAAATATAAATATCGTTTTTGCGCGAATATTTGTATTAACAATCTCCCTCTTTTTGATGATGACAAAATATAAACTCATGCTTATTTAAAAGTTACTAAATAAGTATTTAGTGGATGAGTTTACAATCTCTTCTCCCCCTTTTTGTCGAAGCAAAAAATGTTGTAGAGGCCTTCCTTTCATGTCTTGTTTTGACGAATGCTAAGTGACATGGTTACGAATGCAAAGTAAAAAATAAAGACAAAAAATTGCACAAGTGCTCCCCTCCTTGTGTATTATCTCCCCCTTGCTCTGGCGCGGCACCTAGGGAATCGAGCTATGGATGCGTTGCTAAAAACAAAGTTAGTAGACAAGCAAATATATATATGACAACCACATATGCCTCTTATACAATTTCAGGAATAAACAATCCTTCATCAAACACAACAAAAAAAAATAATGTTAAATCCATATAAGGGTAAAACATAAATGTTGGCATTGAAGAGAGCCTATAGAAGTAGAAAGAAACTTAAACTAGAAAGAAAACAACTAAAAATCCTAAATCTTAGGATAAATATCATTTCCCATATAATCCGAGGGGTAAGGTAAGATTTACATGCAGCTAATGCGGGAAGTAGAGGTGGGTTGTTGAAGGTTAGAGAGAGGTGGCATGTCAATTGTATTTGTGGATAATTGATTTGATCAAAAATGTATGTCTTGCTTAAAAGCTCGCAGGTTTGACTTTTAGGGTCAGCCGGTTCTATTCGGCTTCAAAGCCGGTTCCAATGATAGAACAGAACCGCGGTTGCCGATTCTACAGAAGCATGTTTAGCATTTTGGCTTCTAACTTTTCTTTTGTAGGTACTCCTTAAGCAAGGGGGAGCACACTTCTTTATGACTAACTTGTGTTTGCAGCATAAGCATATCTAGCACCCATTAAAAAGGGGAGCTTTTCAACAAACGCATATCATTCCCAACTTATTGGATTTTTCTCCATGATCTTTGCGTCTTTTTATTTTGATAAAAAGAGAGAGAAGGGAAGTAAATCTCACAATAAAGGAAAAATGGACGTTAAATGAGTTTTTTTTCCCAAATACTCAAAACAAATTTATTTTTACTAATTTACTTCCATTGGAATTTAGTTTTGTCATCAACAAAAAGGGAGAGATTGTTAATACAAATAAGCCGATAAAAAAAATTATTTTATCTTACGATATTTTCATGTTTTGTTGATAACAACTAGTAAAATCTACATGAAGGTAAAATGTTAAAGTTATTACTTTTCCATGTTGGCATTACTTTAAATTATAAATAAAATGCGCAAATCATTATTTGCATCATGTATAACATCATCATTTGCAACATATCTTCGGGCAATCTTACAAGATTAAGCATAATATGTATATACTTATACATAAGCCCTAAATGCATCTATATGAGGGACCCTTAAGCTATAGTCTAGGCTCAACCACCTAGTTCTCTATAACCATAGGCTCTGATACCAATCTGTCACACCCCGCCAAGGCGGAAACACGAGGCGTAACTTCATGGATATCATCACAACACAATGGTGTCAACAATAGAGAAACACTAAATGCATAACTAAATAATAAAGACACAAAGTGTCATGACAATACCGAAAACCAAAAGAACGACATCTTGTATTAATGAAAAAGGGTCTCACCAATACAAGAACAATGTCTCACGATCCTAATAAAAATCAAATAACATTCAACAAAAGCAATGCAACAAACATAACCAAACGCAGGAGCGAACTCCAATGCAATCCTAGCGGACATTCTAGCCACCTCTCTTAACCTCAGTTTTCACTTGAAGCTCACCTGAAAATGATGCTTAAAAACGTCAACACAACGGTTGGTGAGAGTCATAGGTTTAAGACACTCAAAACAAACCTTTAAATCCAATTACTGTGATAAATAAAACATAACATAGCAGGACATACAGCGTACTATCATACAAGCTAACATGCAATCACATCAATCCTCATTGAGACGTTCACACTCAATCCTCACACAAAACATAACAACAATGAGATGATCACGCTCACTCAAACAACTCACAGTAATAAGACGATCACGCTTAAGCACAACAATTCATACCATAAAAGCAAGTAGCACATAACATACAATAGTCACGTATAGCCCATGCATTATTTAAATCACGTTATTACAGTAACTAAAACATTTCAAAACCTCTTTGCATCATTTCCATCCCAAATGTAAAAACATTAAAAAGTGGGACTATGAA
>BQNB010075843.1:0-27707 GCA_026074375.1 Tanacetum coccineum | reverse complement strand
TATGACTAGCACAATAACCCTCAGAATTCCATCCCAAAAATGTGAGGTTCGCCCTTAGATCTTTAGGAATTCGGGTACCTATCATTGGTAACCCAAGATGATTTTATCTTTACCCAGTTCGAGTTAAGGTTGATCTGCAGGCGTGCAAGTTTATTCTGTCATTACGACCATGTATGCATTGCCTTGTCGCCTTTTCTGGAATGTTTGGTGTTGGGATTCTATATTTGATGAGACAAAATAAATAAAAGAATGAAACATAAGGACTAAATCGTCAAGATTGGAATTCTACAAGCTGGTAGAGAATTATGGAAGATTTGGTCAAAGATATCAAAAAATGAAGATTCTAGAAGATCTCCTTAAGAAGATAAAGATAACAGAAGATATTTCCTAATGTTTAAAATATTTACTTGTTTATATCTTAATGTTAACTTCCTTTGTAAGTCATGATCTCTCTATAGAAAGAGATCATAAACACATAGTTTTAGTATCCAGAAAAATGCGTGTGTGTACACTGGATCAATGTAGATGTCTAGTTTGGGTGGTGTAGCCTCAAGGTCATTAAGGTTTCCTTAATCCCTATTACAAGTGGTAACCGATCTATACTGATCATATAGATTTGAGGCTTGGTGGAAACGTTTAGTAATAAAGCCTTGTTCAAATAACATTGATATTCTTTATTTAATTCCGATGTGCATATTGTTATCATTGTTATTGTTAATCCTAGATTAGATCTTAACAATTTGAGCTTACAATGATTCTTTAGACTTCACATTTGGTGCTAGTAAAATTCATATGAGTGTACCGGTAGTGTATTAAATTCTAGAACTTGTTATTGTGATGCATCCCAAGACCGCATAGTTAGTATTAGGATTTGCTTGATAAGAGGCATTAGGATTAACCTATGTTTTAAACCTGTAATTGTTATGATGGTCACACCGATCATATAACTATCCCACACCCTTACCATGCACTCACCTTTAGTTCAGGATATCCCTAGTACAACCCTCTGAGCCTATCCTTTTTCACGGTTCTTATAATTTTCTGGTTAAGCCGGACTATTAATGAAGAGCATTATCACCCTTAAACCAATCATTACACCCAAATCGCCTTAGCCTACCTTATATGTACTCACCTTTAGTACATTATTATGTTTAACCCAAGTTAATTATTTGAGTACACAATTGCTAAGTCCTTATCCTTGTAAATACAGTTTTGGGACGATTGGGATTCATGGTAGTATTTATTTCGCGGAAGAATAGGGAAGAAAAGTTAAGTCAATACCCCCATATGTTTGTCAAATGATGGAACTTTTGTAGGTATTAAACTTAAGTTGATGTTCATTAGGAAGAGCCATCAACAGAGTACCTCTTGCTTTCAACTCATTCTTCCTTGCTAACCTTTGTTCTGCAGTAGTAGAAGCTATAATGTTCAACCTTCAATAACCCTTGTTAGTGGAGGAGAGTCACCATTCAAGATCACTTCCCAAAGGTCATAATCTATCATCAAGAAGTACTATTCTATCCTCATCTTCCATAGGTCGTTGTGGATATGGAATTTTTTGTTTATAGGATTTGAGTGGCGGTTTATCGGTCTGAGTTGGTTTCTTTGGTAGAGGTTCTGCCTCTTTTTCTACTTCTTCTGCCTCGTCTTCACTATCGTCAAGGTAGACGGCAGTTTTGGTGTTTGGGTTAACTGGTGGGTTATAGGTCTTATCGCTGCATGTGAATACGGCATTCATGTGCTCATTTTGAGTAAGTGGTGGTCGGTAAGGTTTTTCGTTTGATGTTGAAGGTTTTGGAATGCTTTGGGTGTTGCTAGGCAGCGTACCCGTGGGTCTTGAAGATTGGTGATCAGAAATTCGACCAAACTTTGTTTCAAGGTCTTGAATTGTAGCTTGATGATTCTTTTGTCCTTGTTCGACTTTGGTTTTGTGATTATAGAACTGATTCTTGACAAAATCATTCGTTGTCTTTTGTGCTATAACGAATTCTCTCATGGTTTTCTCGAATTCTAATTCGTGTGGTTTCTTTTCGGGTAAACGTGGAATTGGCGGGTTTTCCCATAGGTTTATTGTCGCAATCCGATGATGGATGGGGTCCTCCACATTTGTTGCATCCATCTCTCATTTCTTTCATGTCTCCTTTGATCTCTTTAAATTGTGAATCAATCCTTGTCGTTAAGGTTTCTATTTTTTCCAATAATGGTGAATTTTCTTCACTTTCAGCGAAGGCAACGGTTTTACGAAGGGGTTTGGTTTTGTTCTCTTTTGACCAATCGAGTTTGAGAAGAACTCGATCCTCGAGCAATTGATGTGCTTCATTTGGGGTTTTGTAGAGGAAGATTCCTTCGGCATCTAGGATAGCTTGGGTTGGTTCGTCTAGTCCGTGGTAAAAGATTTGGATTATGGTTCCTTGTCCTAAACCAAGTCCATGACAACTACGAAGTAGATCCTTCATATGTAGCCAAGCGTCGACTAGTGATTCATGATGTTGTTGGGTGAAACCTCGAATTTCTCCTATGAGTCAGTCAAATATAATGGGTGGAAAGAATCGGCTTATGAAAGCTTATCTCATTTCTTCCCAAGTGGTTATCACACCGGGACTTGGTTCGTTGAACCAAATCTTGGCTTCTCCCGCTAGGGATGATGGAAAAAGTTTTAGTTTGATGGCATCCGCGTTGGTGTTGCCATAACAGAACATTCCACATACTTCAACAAATTCAGCGATGTGCTTGTGCGGATCGGCCCGTGAGCGTCCGTCAAATTGTCGATCTTTGATCATGGAAAGATGGTGTCCTTTAACGGTGAAGTTGCCTCCAAGGTCAACCGCGACAATAGCGGCCCTGAGAGTGGGTGCTATGGCCCGATTGTTTCCCCACATGGGTTGGTCGTCGGCCATTAGGAAGGGTAGGTCAAGAAATGGGTTATAGACTACTTCGGCTTCAAAAATATTCTCGAAAGGTGGATATTTGGTTTTTGGAACTCGGTCTTCAATGGGTATGAACGAGTTTTGCTTCTTTTTCTTTCTTAAGGTTTGGTAGATAAAACGTTCAGGTTCGGAATAAGGAGTAATTAGGTTTTGTCCAGCAGAACGTGTTGGCATTCAAGGGCAAAACTCAAATAAGATCAAACCCAAAAGGATTTAGAAAGATTGGATAAAAAGTGGATTTTTGTCAGAAGCTGCTGCGCCGGACGGCAGAGGGCTCGTCAAAGGGTTGTGCCGGGGCGGCAAAGTGCTGAGCCGGGCGGCTCCAAGGGTTCTGTGAATTTTTTTTTGAAACATGGCACCCAGGGACAATGGGATCACGAGATCTAAATCGCAAAACACGATCAAATCCCCGGCAACGGCGCCAAAAACTTGATGCGTGCGATACGGGTCAGTTTTAAATTTATAACCCAGTATATCAAATTCTTAAGCAATACATACGAGCAAGTGAACTCGTCTGTAGTAGCAAGATATTAAATGGTAAGCCGAGATCGTTCACGGGGATTTGGGTGTTTCGACTTGATAAAGATTTCGATGATAAAAATCCTAAGATGCCAGTAAGCAATGATGAAAGTGATTCGATAATAAATAGATGTACTTGGTTGGATTTAGTTTGGGAATCCGATTCGATATGAGGGTGGCAAAGACTAAGAAGTTGATTAAAAGAATTGGAGGTTATCCAATCTATTGTTGTAAAACTTTTTGCCTTCGTCAAGACTCCTAGTGACAAAAACAAGCATTAGGCGCAATCAATCAATTCTAGACTAAAACAACCTCTATGAGTTTGATTCACGGTTCGTTTCACAAATCATAGACATTGATAATTATGTTCCTAGTTATACCAAACCGCTTAAGAAATGGTCAATACAAAAGGTAGCCGATCGTAGACAAAAAGGCGATAATTGGTTGGTTAACAATATCCCTTTCGGCCTATGATATTCTCAACAAACAATCAGGTTGATAAAACTATGCCACTTAGAACATAAGAACAAATGGATCTAAGACTTAGCTTGAAATTGAATTAACATGCCACACTATCATAATCGAATCTTCATACCACAAACTTCATCTAACCAAGCACATAAATAGACTAGCCACTCATATTAAACAAAGACATAATTCCAAAAAATATTGCATTCATAAACATAATGAGAGTTCTTACAAAAGTATTGCAAAAGCTTAAAGGGAAGTAAACTAGGAAATGACAACCTTGAGACTTAGAGGGATCCTTCCTCCTTCTTGGCTTTCCTGGAGCTTCTTCCTGACTTTCTTAGACTAGGATGGCTTTGCAGAGGATTAGTGATTATGAGGACTAGGTTTTAAGTTTGGATAATAGTGAGGTGTGTGTTAAAATGATGCATAGGGGTCTCCTATTTATACTACAATTTCATGTCGGTTCTAGGGCCAAAAGGGGTGTCTAAAGTTGGTTTAGAGGGTCTAGATTCTTCTTGTTTATCCAGGTTTCTTCTAGAATTAATATGAAAAACGTGGGCTCCAAGAGCCGAGTGGCAGACTCTCTAGCCGGGTGGCTGGGTGGTCGCTGGTGGAATCATTTTGTTGGATCTTTCGTTTAAGGCTCTTGTTCGAGTTGTGCTTGGCCGTGGGTCTTCGTACTTCACCATATCTTCATTACAACTTGATCTCAGGGTTTTCTTGAATTCTGATTCGTCTGGTCTTTTTTCGGGTAAACGTGGGATTGACAGGTTTTCCTCACCAGGGGTTGAGTTTCAGTTTTCATGACAATCTCGCTAATTGCTAGGATTTCGACCATAATAATTTCCTCGATTTCCTCCTCGATATCCTCCGGATGCATAGTTTGCTTCTTCCTCCTTGGGTCCTCCCATAGGTTTATCGTCGTAATCCGATAATGGATGGGGTCCTCTACATTTGTTGCATCCATCTCTCATCTCTTTCATGTCTCCTCTGATCTCTTTGAATTATGAATCAATCCTTGTCGTTAAGGCTTCCATTTTCTCCAATAATGGTGAATTCTCCTCACTTTCGGCGAAAGCAATGGTTTTACAAAGGGGTTTGGATTTGTTCTCTTTTGACCAATAGAGTTTGAGAAGAACTCGATCCTCTTGCAATTGATGTGCTTTATTTGGGGTTTTGTAGTGGAAAATCACTTCGGCATCTAAGATAGCTTGGGTTGGCTCGTCTAGTCCATGGTAAAAGATTTGGATTATGGTTCCTCGTCCTAAACCATGTCCATGACAACTACGAAGTAGATCCTTCATACGTAGCCAAGCGTCGACTAGTGATTCGTGTTATTGTTGGGTGAAACCTCGAATTTCTCCTATGAGTCGGTCAAACATAGCGGGTGGAAAGAACGGCTTATGAAAGCTTGTCTCATTTCTTCCCAAGTGGTTATCACACCGGGACTTAGTTCGTGGAACCAAATTTTGGCTTCTCCCGCTAGGGATGATAGAAAAAGTTTTAGTTTAATGGCATCCGCGTTGGTGTCGCCATAACAGAACATTCCACATATTTCAACAAATTTGGCGATGTGCTTGTGAGGATCGGCCTGTGAGAGTCCGTCGAATTGTCGATCTTTGATCATGGAAAGATGGTGTCCTTTGACGGTGAAGCAGTCTCGGGAGTGGGTGCTACAGCCCGATTATTTCCCCACATGGGTTGGTCGTTGGCCATTGGGAAAGGTAGGTCAAGAAATGGGTTATAAACTACTTCGGCTTCGAATAGATTCTCGAAAAGTGGATATTTGGTTTCTAGAACTCGATCTTCAATGGGTATGAATTTGGTTTTTGGGAACTTCGGTCCTTCATTGGATATCGAACCGGTTTTCGCTTTTATCTTCTTCTTTAAGGCTTTGGTGGAATTATTAAACGGTTCGGGTTCGGGTATATGGAGTAATTGACTTTGTCTAGCAGGAACGTGTTAGCAATAAAGGGCAAAAATCAGATATATCAATCATAAAAGGATGTAAAATATTGGAAGACATGATTTTTTTTGTCAGAGGCTGCTGCGCCGGGCGGCAGAGTGTTGCGCCGGGCGGCAGAGAGATCGTCAAAGGGCTGCGCCGGGCGGCATAGAGATGCGCCGGGCGGTTCCAAAGGTTCTGTGAAAAAAAAATTGAAACGTGGCACCTAGGGACAATGGGATCACGAGATATAAATCGTGAAACACGATTAAATCCCCGGCAGCGGTGCCAAAAACTTGATGCGTGCGATACGGGTCAGTTTTAAATTTATAACTCGGTATACCAAATTCTCAACCAACACATACGAGCAAGTAAACTCGTCTGTAGTAGCAAGATATTGAATGGTAAGCCGGGATCGTTCGTAGGGATTTGGGTGTTTTGACTTGATAAAGATTTTGATGATAAAAATCCTAAGATGCGGGTTAATAATTAAAGCGTTTCAATGATAAATAGATGTACTTGGTTGGACTTAGTTTGGGAATCCGATTCGATCAGATGGTGGCATAGACTAACAAGTTGTTCAAAAGAATTGAAGGTTATCCAATCTATTGTTTTTAAAACTTTTTACCTTCGTCAAGACTCCAAGTGATAAAAACAAGCATTAAGCGCAAACTATCAATTCAAGACTAAGACAACCTCTATGAGTTTGATTCGCAGTTCATTTCACAAATCATAGACATCGATAATTATGTTCCTAGTTATACCAAACCGCTTAAGAAATGGTCAATACAAAAGGTAGCCGATCGTAGACAAAAAGGCGACAATTGGTTGGTTAACAATATCCCTTTCGGCCTATGATATTCTCAACAAACAATCCGGTTGATAAAACTATGCCACTTAGAACATAAGAACAAATGGATCTAAGACTTAGCTTGAAATTGAATTAACATGCCACATTATCATAATCGAATCTTCATACACAACTTATCTATACCAAGCATATAAAAAGACTAGCCACTCATTTTAAACTAAGACAATTTAATTCTAGAAATTAAAGCATTCATAAAACATAAATGGAGGCTCTTACAAAAGTATTGCAAAAGCTTAAAGGGAAGTAAACTAGGAAATGACAACCTTGAGACTTAGAGGGATCCTTCCTCCTTCTTGGCTTTCCTGGAGATTCTTCTTGACTTTCCTGGACTATGATGGCTTTGGAGAGGATTAGTGACTATGAGGACTAGGTTTTAGGGTTAGATAATAGTGAGGTATGTGTTAAAAAGAGGCATAGGGGTCTCCTATATATACTACATTTTCATGTCGGTTTAAAGTCCAAAAGGGGTGTCTAAAGTCGGTTTAGAGGGTCTAGATCCTTCTTGTTTATCCAGGTTTCTTCTAGAGTGAATATGAAAAATGTGGGCTCCAAGAGCCGGGCGGCAATGCTCTGCTGGCGGCACATTCTGTCTGATCGAACGACAAGGTCTCTCTAGCGGGCTGCTGGTTTGGTCGCTGGTGGAATCATTTTGGTAGATCTTTCGTTTAAGGCTCTTGTTCGAGTTGTTCTTGGTCGTGGGTCTTCTTACTTCACCATATCTTCATTACAACTTGATCTCAGGTCTTGGAAGCTTGAGTAATTATATTTCTTCTTCTTTGAGATGCTTCCGCACTTGATCATAAACACGTTGATTCTTAAACCTGAGATATTCTTCGCCATATTGTTTCTCCTTTTTCTTGTTTTCTGTATTTGGCTGCAATTACACTTGAAAGCATATTTTGACAAAATCGAGTAATAAAACCATAGGTAACTGACTAAATAACTAATATAAAAGTATGAATAACGCTCCCAAAACATACTCGATTTGAGCGTTGTCAATGTTTTGAGATCATTGAATATCTTATTTATTTTAAATAGGACACAAGTGTTTTTCAAATGGTATGCTATTTCGTGATCATATTATTGCCTAAGTACCTTGCCGTTAAGTCCCCTTTTTATCATGAAGTGTTAAATACCGGTTGAGTAAACGCGAGTGTTGTGGATAGATCTATCGGGACTGACAATCCCCGTCTAGGCTATGGTTTCTAGATAACCATTGACGCACTTAACATTTGAATAATACGTAGGATGTTTGGCAGCATCCCTTTTTCCTGTTTGGGGCATATATTGCGATTATGGTTTGTTTTATTACTGTGTAGGTTCGGTGTCATGAGCTTAGAGAAATAATATATTGTTTTCATCTAGACTTGGTGAATTTGTTTCTCTTGTCTACATCACTTAAGTCTTGTGGTCCACTTCTGAACGTTTCTTGATTTATTAAATCACTACTTGATTTCGGGAATAATTACTTTGGAATTTTGTAATGTACTTTTCTTAATGAAATTTTCTTGAATTTTTTCAGTACTAATTTTACTTAAACCTATGAATTCACCAATATTATTGTTGACGTTTTTGCATGTATTTTATCATGTTATTATATTGCTAGCTGAGCATTGGGAGCATTTGAGTCGAGCGGATATTTTCTTTTTGAAGGCTTTATAATTTGAGTACCCTTCGACAAATATTTTGAAAATGTTTTCTATTATATTATAAATAAGACATGTGTAACTTTGATATTTTATTAAATCGAATGTGACACTTTATTTAAAATGTCTCTTTTGAGGTCGTTTTCTGTAACTTGTACTTTATGCTATGAAGTAGCACCTCAAGTGGTATTTCGCTGCGTTGTGATTTTTGGGGGTGTTACAGAGTGGTATCAGAGCTCAAGTTATAGCAAACTAGGTCATTTTTAAAACCTGGACTATAACTATTTTTCCAAAAATTTTAAGAATCTTTCGCCGTTGTTCGATATCCGCACGCGCATGCTCCCTGATCCCTTATAAGCTCTCTTTTGCATTTCTACTACTATTACATGGATAATGAGTATTTAACGCTTGACTATGATTTCACCCTCTTACGTCTATCTTATGACGTCTTACTATTTACCTTATATCGGTCAGTTATATAAATATTAACCACTCCTGATTATCGCGTACTTTCTGATTTCTCATTTACTCCCTCGAACACCAATACTGATTATTATACCATTCGACTCCGAATTGGAACACTCTTCTTATGCTTTTGAATCGCATATGTTGTTTCGTAATCCATCGTTTTGAAGTCTTCCAGTTGATGGGAGTACGACTTTAACTTGTCACCTCGGATCGTGCCGTCTTTTGGCACTTACCTTTGGAACGCGATTGACTAACGTCTCATTATTCTTCTCGTTACTTCTTATGATTTTGAAGAATCATGCCGCCAAGGAGACTCCTTCTTCTCAACGTAACATTGTTTTGATCTCGTGTTTTGTTGTGACAATGCTTAAGTAGGCTAATTTATAATTATCTTATTGAAATGAATTGGGACGCCTCTTCATTTGAATAAGGAAATTATAAATCGCCGAACCATAAATTTCTAATTCTTATTTACATGGATTAGGACGCCTTTGGATGTAAATAACGATTTATAAATGAGTGGGCTTAAGTGTATGGCATTCGTACGAACAACCTTCTTTCGATTTGTAATCCGTTTGTACGAATAATTCCTTTTCTTCATTCATTTAATCATTATCATTATTATCCTCATACGAATGAATCTTTAGACTTCTTTTGGTCCGTAATTTGTTCATTTGAGTATTTCCAAATGTGTATCTGACCTGGCGTGCGTCTCTTTTAACAAGTAATTCGTCCATACAAATCGTTCATTGTTTTTACTCCTCAAATCGCTAATCATTATTACTTTTATACAAATGACTATTTGAACTTCTTTCGACTCATGATTCGTTATATGGCTTTTTCCGAATGTGTACCAACCGTCGCGAACTTGATAAGCTAATCGTAATGAACCATTAACCGCTTCCAAGAATTGACGACTTGTTAAATTCTTCGTTTCCAATGGCCTTTTCTTCGAGTCATGTATTTTATCCTTCCTTTTAAGGATTCTCACGACATTCGATCTGTTCGCTCACGCATATTGCATATATTTGATGCCTTGGCTATTGTTTATTCAATTTTCATTGGAACTCATATCGAGGACCAGAGTTCACATGGAAGCATGAGGATCAATTCAAGAGTAAGTAACCTCATCTCTTCGTAACCACCTCGTCTGCTCTAATCGGCCGAGTGAAACTCTGGGTCCAGAGTTATCCTTAGGTGGATACGGACTATGAGATTTCCGTTAAATTCTGGTAAATACTAATCTTATTTTATTCCTATTTTACCTTTAAGTAAAATTTTACTTTTACTTTTGAAAATATTATGCCTCTTATTATCTACTCTATTAATAAATATTCGTTTCTATTTAAACTTGAGTCGAGTTAAGAATTAATATCCGTTTTGTGCCCTATGTAATTTAATTTTTTTAGAAAAGTATCCCGAATGATGTAGAAATATTTTTATCTTGTTCGTTTTCACTTGTATAGTTTCTGCACTTAACTCTTGGAATATTTTCACTAATAACCCAGTTAGCATCAAACTATCACCTTTCAAAAATTTATACCTTAACAATTAAATTCTACCACTAACAAATGAACTAGTGGGATAAACCACCTCATTAGATGAGGTCTTAAAACCTTAAACATCGCCACATACATGGCAAGATCTCCTTACTCCCTTCCACTAAATTATGCAAGTAATGCATGTACATCTTATATAAAACCACTACATCTCATATGTTTTCTCATAGCTCTTAGTAGAAAAAATTATACATCTCTCTTGTTCCCTCTCTTGTTTTCGTCCCTAAACCATCATCAAAACACCAATACTACAATAATTTTCTAACCAAAAATCTATACTAGTTAAACCTCCTTTGTTAATACTATCTTTCCTTGATACTCAATCATCATCAAAACCATCATTTGTAAGCTTTAGGGGCTGAAGTAAATTGATTTTGGGATTAATAATAATCTTAAGTTTTCAATCTAATTGGGTGTTATAAGGATCATACTAAAGCTCTTTCATAATCATTCATTCAATCAAGTAAGCCCTAAACCCTTTTATTAATTTTATTTTTATGATGAGCTTGATATTTTTGATATGGATTTTTTGATTTTGATGGGTTTTAGTTTTCTTGAGGTGTTTGTGATGATTGGTATGGCATTAGAATGATGTTAGGATGTTAGAAACACTAGTTGGGTTGTTTGATTGAAAGTTGTTAGGATAGGTAAATTGGGACAGCATGTTTATGGTGTGATGTCAAAATCTATTTGGATTAAGGTCTATGATTTTATGACTTGGTTGGGTAGAGCAACATACAAGGTGTATATGGTGAATTGGATGGAATCGTATATCCTCCGGATGAGTTAGTTATGCCCGAATTAGTAAAACTAGTCAAAATGGGTCATAGAATCTAGTTATGCAGATAGTTTGTGTTTTAATGGGAAAATTTTGGCTTAAAGCCTACTGTTTATTTAAATGAATGAAAAGGTTAACATCTCAGGTCCTACTGGTGAGTTGGATGGAACAACAACTCTTCCGGATGGTCGAGATGCGACCAAAAACTGTAGGAAATACAAAAAAAACGCACTTTAGTGTGTACCCGAGTTTTTAATAAGATAGTTTGGATTGTAACGAATCTTATTTCTGGATGTACTGGGGTTTTTACATGGGTGCAGGGTACAATATATGAGTACCATGTGGTTCTTTGTATAGAACCATAACCATTCCGGATGAATGAGTTACGACCAAAATGGCGAAACTAACTAGAAATTATGCCCAGATTTTCAAACAAATATATCTTAAAAATTTTGAACCTAGGTACTGTTATTCCAAAACTAAAAGTTGTAGATAATTTATAGACTTAAACTTAAGCTTTTAATTGGGATTCTAACTAGTTACGGATTGTGAGATATGATCAAAATGGTGAAGCGGGAAATTGTTTCCAAAACCCAGATTTTGTACTTAGGGGTAAATTGGTCATTTCACTTAGGACCTGTAAATTTTGGGTTATTTTTCTTGTAACATCAGTGAACTAGGTTCATTAAGCTTGATTGAGGTGAGAACTTTTCGTTTATAACTGTTACGGATTTTGAGATACAAGTCCATTAAGTCGGCGTAAGTGCAGAATTGTATAATGTCGAATTGCTTTAAACCGTTTAGCGAGTATAACGGATTTTATAAAATGGGAAAATAAGTGGTATAAGTGGGTTTATACTTGAATATAGATTAGTTCAGATCCTAAAGGGATGTTTGGATAAATCTCACTTGGTTAAATAGGTAGGAAATGCCATACCATGTCACGATGATTCCCTTATATCTTTTGCGTATTGTCATTGTGTGAGTTGTGGTTTACCGTACTAAGTCACCATTCTTTCTAGGTGATAATTAGGAATACTTGACGTTCCGATGCTTTTGGTTGACTTCTGCGTTTATCGATCTAACTTTAGTTCTTACTACTCCATTGCTTCTTGGTGAGTTCATAGCCCCACCTTTTCTTTTTAATGGTTTTCATAAACTGTTTTCGGGGTGAGAATACATGCTCGTTTTACTATGAAAACTTATTGATTTATATTACTTAAGCATTACATGACTATTTTTACTAAAGCTTGATTTGCTTACTACATGTTTTGAGATCATTAAATATCTTATTTGTTTTAAATAAGACACAAGTGTTTTTCGAATGGTATGCTATTTCGTGATCATATTATTGCCTAAGTACCTTGCCGCTAAGTCCCCTTTTTATCATGAACCGTTAAATACTGGCTGAGTAAACGTGAGTGTTGTGAATAGATCTAATGGGACTGACAATCCCCGTCTGGGCTGTGGTTTCTAGATAACCATTGACGCACTTAACATTTGAATAATACGTAAGATGTTTGGCAGGGGGGAAAATTTTTTTCCCCTTTTTTTATGTTTGGGCTATATTGCGATTAATAAATTGATATTTACGTTGTTAAGGTTCGGTGTCATGAGCTTAGAGCAATAATATATTGTTTTCATCTATACTTGGTGAATTTGTTTCTCTTGTCTACATCACTTAAGTTTTGTGGCCCACTTCTGAACGTTTCTTGATTTATTGAATCATTACTTGGATTTCGAAAATAATACTTTGAATTATTGTAACGCTACTTTTCTTAATGAAAATTTTCTTGAATTATTTCAGTACTGTTTTTACTTAAACCTATGAATTCACCAACATTATTGTTGACGTTTTTGCATGTATTTTCTCAGGTTATTATATTGCTAGCTGAGCATTGGGAGCATTTGAGTCGCGCGGATATATTTTTTTGAAGGATTTATATTTTGAGTACCTTCGACATTGTTTTGAAAGGTTTTCTATTATATTACAAATGGGACCTGTGTAACTATGATATTTTATTAATCGAATGTGACGCTTTATTTAAAACGTCTCTTTAGAGGTCGTTTTCTGTAACTTGTACTTTATGCTATGAAGTAGCACCCCAAGTGGTATTCTGTTGCGTTGTGATTTTTAAGGGTGTTACAACTCATACTCCAATAGCACTTCATTCTTCATTAAAGATTCTACTCCATACTCCATACTTTCTAACTCCTGCTGGGTGCTCTGGCTCCAGAACGTATACCGGTACATGCTCGTCCAACTTCATGGGGTCAGGTACGTAAGCAGGTGACAGTGGTGGTACCTGCCCTTGTTGGGCAACCTCCTCGTAGGGGTCCATCTCCGAAAGCTCGCCGACATTCACAAGTGGAATACCCTATGATGGTCCATTCGAATCAGAGGATATGGACGTATAGGTAACCGCAGACGATGCATTATCTGATGACATGGGTAATCTGTAACCATAATATAAACTCGTATAAGTATATTATATAAGACCAGTAGTAATATACGTAATGTAATATTAACACGTATATAACCTATGTAAGCACTTAGTATAATCAACTAATGCTAAAATGATGCATGACATGTAAGCATGTATACTAGATGCAAACTAGATGCAACACTACTCGTTTGCATGTATGTCCCTTTGAAAAACTTTTGAATGACACAATGTTTGAAAAACGGTTATATACCAAGTAAAAACATTTGACTTGGTTCTCTATAACCTTGGCTCTAATACCAATCTGTAACACCCCCAAAATAGGTCGCATCGGAATATGATATTCCGGGGGTATTACTTCATAGATCAATAACACAAGATATGAGAACGACCTCTAAAAGAGTCGTTTAAAAACTGATACATTGGATTTCATAAATGGTTTGTTACAAAAGCCCATAGGCTTAAATTGTTCAACTTGAAAAGTAAAGATTTCACAACATAACAATATCCCAAAATGTAATGCACGTAAATCTTTATAGTGATATGACTTCAAAAGACGACCATCCAATGTACCCATGACTTGCACCTTATTGACCTGAGAAAACATGTTTAAACTGTCAACAATAATGTTGGTGAATTTATAGGTTTATAAATTAAATGAAGCGGATAGCAAGATTTCCCTATAATAAAGCAACGAATACAATATCACAAAAATATATTACGATATGCACTAAGCTCATGACACTGAAGCTAAACAATGTATGTATATCAAATACATATAAATGATGGTGCCCAATGTAGATGTTCAACCCGTAACATCTATGAGTCCTAAATGGTATACGTTCGTCGTTTCTGGCCAACCGGTAAACTAGCAAGTGCTACTTTCCTGAACGGGGATGTTAATTCCCAAATAGATCTATTCATAACATTCGCGCTTACAATCCAGTAATTAATAGTTCATGATGATGGGCATAGTGGTTATAGCTACTTAGGCAAACTCGTAACATTTGAATTTAAAATGTACTTGCATCCATTTTGTAAAACAAACATGATCTCATCCCCGAGATTTGATAAATGATTAAAAATGTAAGATGGGGACTATAAACTCACTTCAAGCAATGATAACGGAATAGCAAGGTAGTGGCACGAAAAACGATGCAAAAGACTTTATCCGCAACCTACGTAAAAATAATACATATTTACTAAACGGAAAATATAAAGCTAAATACTTGCAATCTCGTCCCTAGTGTGTGCTTGAGCTCTATTTAAAATAATGATGTTTGAAAACAATTTCTCATGTTAAAATGGTCAACTTTATTGGGTCAATGCGTTCAAAATATAAGTATGCAATTTACGACATCGGACTTTTTGGAAACTAGGTCACCTATACTCTAAAACATTAGTCTAGGTCAGCCCTTGATTTGGTCTCTAAGTGCGTCAATTAATTAGACGAAATGTTGGCGTTTAACAAATTGAGTTAAGTGTAAATATAGTTAAGTTTTAATATTTGACGTCTTGGAGTTTTACAATATAATTACGAATTCGTTAGTTAACGATAATGAAAAGTAAAAATACATTTGACATCTCGGCTAGGTCATCTATAACTTTCATCTTTTAAGTTTTGTCCAACGAAGTCGTTTAATGGGTTAAAATGGGGCTAAAGGCGTGCGTGTCGCTAGGAAAGTTTTCAGACTTAGAAAAATAAAGGGGTTTTATTATCAGCATGTGTTAACTGCGAGGTCAGCGGTTTGGCCTCAATTTGTGACTTCGTTACTCAACGTTAGGATGAGACAAAAGTACTGTTGTAAATTAGGTCAGTTGGACTACATGTCACCTTTTATAGGTTTCGTGTGTCGGGGTCGTTAAAGGGGTCAAAAGTAGGGTTAAATGTCGGCTTGCAAGCAACCATGTCATGACTACACGCACACCAGGTGTTCGACCAATTGTCGACACCTATGATAAAACAGCCAGTTTCATTTGAGAACTGCAGGCTCATTTCTATATGAAAGTGGCTGGTTCTTCCTATAACACCCTGTGTTTTCAAGTCATTGACGACGTCAACAAATCCGCAATGTACTTTTTGTAATGTACGTGTTCACTTTAAATCATAAGCGATAGGTTAAATCGCGTACGCCAAAAATTAGCGTTCAATGTAAACGGGCATCAAACAATTAAATGTTTACATCAAGCAAGGGTTATACAATTATTTTGAGGATAATTATTAACTTTGTTCATTTTATTTTTATCGGATACGTAAAGTGTATACGTTTCGCGATAAATTACGTTTAGGCACTCCCGGAACCACAAAAAACTTCATGCTTATTTAACATATTTAGTTGTTATTTCGCTTGATAAAATCGTCACAATAATTCAGAAATTCATTAACGCTGGGTGTTTGAAGTTTGTGAATAAAAATGCAGTTTCAGCCGCCTAACTTTAAGACCTTCTATAACTATCTTCAATCTCTTGACGAAAATTAGTGATTTCTAGGATGAAAACTAATTATTACATGTCCTTATTAACGCAAATAATTCAAGTTACTTTATGCTCAACGTCTAGGAGTCGAATAGTGTATTCAACTTATAGTCGTGGCCTGCGTTTATCGTAGCTTTACACATGCTTTTCTCCTAACCAATAATGAGTCAAGCTACAAAAAAGGGCTGATTCCGTACACCTATTACTCTAGTTTAATCCTGGTCCATGTCTTTTTTAGTCACTTGACAAACTTTTATAAGATTCAATGTTATCGATTTATATATAAAAGCAACACAAAGAGAAACGTGTTTGTTTTTACAATTTCAAGCACACAACAATATGTATAATGAATGCATATAAGCGTTAAATAATCAGGAAAACGATTTGCTCACAAGGCTCACAGACGATCGCATTATAGAGCTTGACCCAATAAATGAGAGTACTCGGCTATCCTTATACCACACGTACACAACGAACCAAATCCCCAAACCAATACTCAATACTCATATTGCATCATTAAGGACCCAACACATGCTGTTTTGGTGTGACGACTTGCAGAAGGACAAACCCAAAGAAAAACTAATTAGGGTTTTCTTGTAGTGATAGGGTTTCCTAGGGTTATGATAATGGTGGTGGTGCGATGTGTAGAGCTGGTAAGTTAATTGAACAAGGGTAGAAGAAAGGAGGATTAAGGTGGAAAGTGTATACTTGCAAATTTTGTCTGTGATGGGTCTCTCTGGTTTGTTCAAAGAAGTATGACATGGTCCTATGTACAATTGAAAGGGTAGGCATTGTTTCATAGAAGTCACCGATTCGAGATGTTATCCAAATGAGTAAGGGGATTTGGGGCTCTTCATAAGTTAAGTAGCATGTAATTTCAAGGGTTTACTATTCTTTGCGTAGAAGCAAAATCAAGAGAACAAAAAAAACTAGGCCAAGACATCACGTGAGTTTTGAGGGTTTTTATAAAAAGAAATTGGGCTTTATCCAATGGGTAGAAGAGAAAAAGGGAGATGAGTTTATGAATATCTCTTCTAGTTGCAATATATGATTTTGGCATGTTGGAACAAGGATATACATCATTTCTTGCTAGATTATAGGGAGATATTTTAGTTTCTATATTAGGTTCATGGTTTAAGAACTTTTATTGTGTGTATTATTTGAAAAATAAGGAAGACTATAAGCCTTGTTGTACTTATATTGCGAAATTGAAATACTAAAGAGGTGGTAAAAGGTATACAGTAGGATTAGCAGTGATTTGGTACACTAAGTGAGGAAATTGATAACTATTCTCTATTTTAAGACGTGGATTAATCACGTTTCTAAAAGGTCAAGGATGTATTACTCCTTAAAATTTAGCTAGACGAGTTAAGCAAGAAAGTAAGCATGTATAACTCTATAAATATGAAATGAGGAAATAATTGAAGTGCGTGACATTACTACAAAGCGACGGGTGTTTTAGAAATCCCCCGTTAAATGAGCCTTGTACTCAATCTAAGATGCGGCACTTTTCGACGAGTAGTTCTTGGTGAAGAGATGCTGGTACTTCTTCCATGAATTGATCCTCACTACCCAGGTCAACCAGGACCTCGTATAGAGTTCCATCTAACCTTAATATTATGTGAATGCGACTTCTCTATCAATTGTAGGATTAACACGATCCATAACTTTACGGCTCTACCACAAAGAGGAGCTTGTCATCAACCACGTAGTTTTCTTCCAACGGAATCCGCAAGTGATTCGCGGACTGAAACTTCTTCAGATTTGACACGTTATACGTGTTATGAACTCGTCTTAATTGTTGTGGTAGCTCAAGTTATAGTAAAACGTTTCTACTCTGCTCGATTCACCCTTGAAAGACTACATAACCTAGGGTTTAACTTCCCTCGTTTCCCAAAATGCACAACTCCTTCAAGGTGAACTTTTAACATGACTCAGTCCCAACTGAAAACCATTGGTTTACGTCTAATGTTTGCATAGCTCTTCTATCGGTCACGAGCGGCTTGGATTCTGCTTTTGATTTAGACGATCTTCTCGGTGGTTTCATGAATTATTACAGGACCAGTAAGCTAAGCATCTCCAACTTCTGCCCAACACACGGGTGATCGACACTTTCACCCATACAATGCCTCGAATGGTGCAGCCTTTATGATGGTATGGTAATTGTTGTTGTAAGAGAATTCCACTAACGATAAATGTCTATCTCAATTCTTTCCAAAGTCTAACACGCAAGCGCGTAACATGTCTTCCAAAGTTTGGATAGTCCTTTCACTTTGACCGCCAGTTTCGGGATGATAGGCCGTACTCATGTCCAATCGAGTCCCCAATGCCTTATAAAGTGCTTTCCAGAATTGTAATGTAAATCTACCATCACGATCAAAGATAATAGAAACAGGCACACCATGTTAGGTGACTACTTCCTTCATGTAAAGCTTCATTAACTTCTCCATGGGATCCGTTTCCATCATTGGTAGGAAGTGAGTAGATTTTGTAAGACGATCAGGAATGAAAAAAAAAAAATCACCCAAATGTATCATAACCTTATTGTCAACAATAGGGAGTTTACAGTGATGAACATCCATAGTGATTTTCTCCACTTCCATTCTGGAATCTCGGATTGACAAGTAAGTAGAATGTTTTTAATGCTCTACCTTGACTTTGGAACAAGTCAGACACTTGCTAACATAAGTGGCAATATCGCCGTCAATGTTAGGCACCAATACAACGTGCTTCCAAGTCTTAAGTACAACCTGTCTGAAACCCGGATGAATAGAATATTTTGACTTATGAGACTCGTGCATGACTAGAGTCCTTAAGTCGCCATAACACGGTAACCAACTTCTGTTGTTTAAACATAAAGTTATCCGCACGGGGCTTTAATCTTTCCTTTGTAAGGTCTTGTCAGAGCATACCTCTAACATCTTCACAGTAGAGGTTTTCAGTTTTAATGCATCGGTTTGAGCATCTAGGATTTGTTTAGGAAGGATTCAAGGCCAATAGTCAAACTACTCTGACCTTTAGAGTTAACCCGTTTCCTTCTGCTTAATGCTCAAGCAACTACTTCTGCCTCCGGGTGTTAGCGGATTCATAATCGTGAGTCACTAAGAACTCCAACCTCGTCGTTGTCTCATGTTCAACTTCCTTTGGTCAAAGATATGTAGTAAGATCTTTGGTCAGTTGAATACATACTCTTTTCCTGTATAAGTAATTCTCCAGATCCTTAAGAGCGAACACCACAACCCCAAGTTCTAGATCATGAGTTGTGTAGTTTTTCTCATGGATCTTCAGTTGTCAAGAAGCATAGGCTATAACGTTTCTTGTTTAAGCATAAGCATAGCTCCCAAACCCTTATGGCTACGCCATCACAAAAACAATGAAGTTATCTGATCCTTTAGGCAAGGTCAAAATGGGTGCGCTACTAGCTTCTGCTTTATCACTGAAAATGCAGCCTTCCTCCTTTTCTCCCAAGTCAAACTTCACATTCTTCTAAGTCAGCTTAGTCATCGACTTTGCGATCTTGGGAAAAGCCTTCAATGAGTCTTCTATAATAACGGCGAGTTCCTAAAAATGCGGACTCTCTGTTTGGAACTCTTAGGAGACGCCAATCTTTGAATTGACTCGATCTGTTGCAGATCTACATGGATGCCTTTGCTATCAATCACATGTTCGAGAAACTATACTTTTGGAATCCAAAATTCACACTTGGAAAATTTCGCGTACAACTCCTCTTTCTTAAGCAATTCCAAAGATTAGCTTGAGACGCTCTTCATGCTCTTGCTTGCTCTTTGAGTAAATTAGTATATCGTCCGATAAAGAAAATCACAAATTTATCCAAGTACAAACTGTTGCACACCATTCATGAGGTCCATAAATATAGCAGTGAGTTTGTCAACCCAAAAGGCCCATCACTTGTAAATCATAATGGCCATAACGCGTTCCTAAACGCGTCTTTGAAATCTTCTTTTGCGACCCTCAACTGGTGGTAACCTGATCGTAGTTCAATCTTAGAGTAGACACTCGACCCTTGCAGTTGATCGAACAAGTCATCATTCTGGAAAGTGGGTAACGGTTCTTCACTGTCACTTAGTTCAGCTCACGATAATTCGATGCCAACGAATGATCCATCTTACTTCTTGACAAACAAGACCGGGATCCCAAGAAAGAGCCTAGGCCTTATAAATCCTTTGTCAAATAGTTTTGAAGTTGTTCCACCAGTTCCTTCACTCGATGGTGGCCAACCAATAAGGCGCCCATTCAGATAGGTGCACGCACCTGCTACCAAATCAATTTGACTCTACTTGTCGCGCTAGTGGACTACCCGACAAGCCTGCAGGAAAAACTGTTATTGAATTCTCTGATAACGACACGTCCTCAAGTTGCTTCCCCTCTGACTTGTATTTGTCTTCCTTAGTGGTAAAGTGTGCCAAAAAGACATCACATCTTTGACAAATACTCTTGAGCATTTATGCATAGATGGATATTTAGTCGGGATTCATCCCTTTGGGTGTTTCCATGCCTGAAAAATTTAACATCTCTCATGTCCTGAATGGAGAAACCCCACCCCCAACACGACAATCTTCTCGTCACATAAAAAATTATGTTTTTTGAAAAGATGAAAAGATGATCACTCCATGATACTTTGTTAACCAATCCATCCCAATAATGACATCAAAACTACCGAGTGGGACCGGCATCAATTCCCACCCGAATTTGATAGGATGGTTTCATGAAGTTAGAGTGGCAACCAAGAATTATGAAGTTTAACTCCTAGATTTTCTCATCGTCTAAGTCTAACATCATAATGGACTAGTTCGTTACGTAGTGGGGTAATGTTAATCAAGGCACTAAAGGTATTAGATACAAAACTCCTATCCACACCAGTATCAAACAAAATTCTAGCATAACGGTTGTTGAGGAGAAACGTACCCGTGATGACGTTAGAGTCTGGGCTAGCATCTCTTCCTCTCAAAGCATAAGCTCTTCCCTGAGCTGTGCCATTCTCGTTTCCATTCCCACGGTTCTTCAGTTTTGGGCAATTCTTCTTTGATGTTGACCGTGTTACCACATTCATAGCATGCTCCTGCCTTTTTATTATTGTTTTTTTGTTGGTATTGACCCGACAATCATTGGTAGCATGACCAAAGACCTCTTGATGTTTCCACATTTGGTGCCATAGCCCGGTGTGGTGTAAATTGTACTTGTGCACAGAGGTATAGTTCCAGGAATAAGCCTTCTTTACACAGGGCCAGCAGTGTATGCCCTAACTACATTTTGCTTCTTGTGGGGTTGTTGATTGTTTCTTGATGAATCATCAGCCTTCCTTTTGTTGTCATTCTGCCTTTCCGCATAAGTGCGTAGTTTCTGATCCATCAAGTCGTTGGCCAACTCGATAGCATCATCAAGAGTTTTGGGTCTTGCAGACATGACATTCCCATGAATGTTATCAGGAAGTCCACTGATGTACTTGTCAACCTTTTCGGTCTCATCAGCAAGAAATTTGGTGCACATCAAGGCTAGTTCTTAGAAACGCTGAGTATAAGCTGCAACATCGTTTCCCCTGACCTTAAGATTCCACAGTTCAATTTCAAGTTTCTTGATTTCACTTTGGACAATATTTGTCCGTCAACTTCTTGAGAGTTCCCCAAGTCATAGCATAGGCAGCATCATGACCTAAGGTTCTCACATGACTCATTCCACCAGGTTTATTGCAGCCCCCAGCATAGTACAGTACAAACTTCACTTGATTGTCAATGGCACAACCGCTAATGTGAAATACCAATTCCATCTTTTTGAGCCATTGAGACAAGCCAACAATGCCTTCAGTTCCCTTGAAGTTTAAGGGTTGGCATTTCATGAAATCGGTGTGGGAACAGACACGTGCAGGTTGCACAGGCCTTCTGGTCCTCCACTCGAATTTTGGCTTGCATCATCCTAAGTATGGGTAGAGTTTCTTTGGATTACCCGATCGATCATAGCTTGAATGGATTCTAGAGTCATGGCGTTGTTCGTTCCTTGTCTTGTTACAGGCATGATTCTACTAATCACAAGAACACAATGTACATGAGATATAATTACAATGTCGATACAAATGGATATGATAATAATAATTACACCACAACACAATGGAGAATGAATAAAATGAAATCAACCATAACATAATACATCAACATTTCATAACATAATGTCGAATCGTACATGATTTGCTTGAATACAAAATGACCAGTAATGGTATAGTACAGAAAATGAAAATACGGTCCTAGAGTCTATTAGCTGGGAGTTACCCATAAAACATAATAGACTATACAAGACAGCTAGAAATGAAAAGTACAACCTAAATTGGGACAGCACTTTCGGTGACCCTTCCACCGTATCAATCTAAGCTCTAGCCTCTAGTACATGGATACGCATCATCTGTCTGACTGCATCATCCTCAGCTCTCTGCGTTGCTCGACTCCATACGACTCATAGTGAGGTCTTAGTGTCTCCAAGTCACCCAAATAATTCCCTATTCCGAGCTCGAACTAAGGTAAGCTGACCGTATCTCATGTAACTCTATCTCGTTAATCAGTCTCTGGCCTCTAACTACATCAATCTCAAGTCTATAGTCCTTTGCGTCCAGTCGATCATTCTGCAGCTGTGTATAGAAATCCTCACTCTCTTGCCTACGAACTATGCCATGAACTGGTCCCTCAAGTGACTCTCAATGGAAGTCATCAACCTATGCTCAGAAGCTGTAAAGCACTAACATAACCAACATCACTACTCTGTCAGCAGCCTAGCAATAGTCCAGCAACATGGACTAGGACGATGAATCGAACCCTATCCTACCACAACAGTATCAACAAAATCATATTGACCTCTAGGTGCTCTAGCAGTCAGCAGAACTCTCTGCTACATCACACCCAGGTGGGGGAGCAGTAAGTACAAATCTCCTCTGAGGTGGCATGTCCTCCTTAGGGATGTCATCTCTCATACGGATCACGGATGCCCTATGACCTAATGGTGCTTTGATCTAGGCAGGGCAGTGGGTTGTATGGAAAAAGAGTGATCCATCAGCAAATGCATCAATCATTCTGGTAGAAGCGGCCATGGGTGTTTGAGGTCTGACAGATATCCTCGCTCTACGGTGTCTAGGTGGTGGTGGTGTGACAGCAGTCTCGTCCTCCTCGAACGGTTCAGTCTCATCAGAATCCTCAGAGGGCTCCTCCTCCTTAGTATCCTCATCCTCAGGCTCATGCTCCTCATTGGGATCCTCCTCGGGATCCTCATCGTCATCCTCGGGCTCATGCTCCTCACTGGGATCCTCCTCGGGATCCTCATCGTCATCCTCCTCGCCATCCTCAGGCTCATCTGGATAATCAATAGAATCCTCATCAGTATCCTCCTCCATCGAATCCGAGTCAGCAATGTATCCAGGTGACTCAGCAGCCGGTGAAGCATCATCAGCATAAGGCTGATCCTCGACCTGAATGTCATCATCTGATGGTGCATGGTACTCCGGGTGCTCTGGCTCCGGAACGTATACCGATACATGCCGTCCAACCCATGTGAATCCGAGTACATAGGCATGTGACAGTTGGGACGTGCCTGCCCTTGTTGGCAACACCTTCGTAAGGGTCCATCTCTGAAAGTTCGCCGGCATTCACAAGTGGAATACCCCATAATAGTCCATTCGAATCAGAGGATATGGACGTATAGGCGACCGTAGACGATGCGTCGTCTGATGACATGACTAATCTGTAACCATAATATAAACTCATATAACAATATTATATAAGACCAGCAGTAATATATGTAATGTAATATTAACACGTATATAACCTATGTAAGCACTTAGTATAATCAACTAATGCTAAAATGGTTCATGACATGTTAGCGTGTATACTAGATGCAATTAAGTAATGTATGTATGTCCCTTGAAAACTTTTAAATGACGCAATGTTTGAAAACGGTTATAGACCAAGTAAAAAAAACATTTGACCTGGATCTCTATAACCTTGGCTTTGATACCAATCTGTAACACCCCTAAAATGGGCCACATCAGAATATGATGTTCCGGGGGTATTACTTCATAGATCAATAGCACAAGATATAAGAATGACCTCTATAAGGTCGTGTTTAAAAACGGACTACCAAGTAAATTCTAATGGTTCGTAACCAAAGCCCAAGGCTAACTTGTTAACTTGGAAAAGTAAAAATTTCACAAACAAACAATAACCCAAAAATGTAATGCATGTAAATAAATATGAATAATATGACTTCAAAAGATGACCATTTCAATGTGTCGTCCATGACTTGACCTTATTGACCTGAGAAAAATTTTAACTGTCAACAAAAATGTTTGTGAATTTATAGGTTTATGAATTAATGAAGCAGATGGCAAGATTTTTCCCTGTAATAAAGTAACGAATACAATATCAGATAACGTAACTACGAAATGCACTTAAGCTCATAAACTGAAGCTAAACAATGTAGTATTAATCAAATACATAAAGAATGATAGTGCCCAATGTATATGCTTCAACCGTAGCAACCATGAGTTCCAAATGTATACATTCGTCGTTTTCGGTCACCGTGAAACTAGCAAGCGCTACTTCCCGAACGAGGAGGTTAAACCCAAATAGATCTATCATAACATTCGCGCTGCGACATAATGCCAAATCAACCATTACTTATATGCAATAACAGTCATGATGGAGGGCATAGTGGGATTATAGCTACTTCAGGCAAACCGTAATAATTGGATTTAAAATGTACTTGCATTCATTTTGTAAAACAAACATGATCTCATCCTCGAGATTTGATAAATAATTGAAAAGTATAAGATGGGGACTATAAACTCACATCAAGTAATGACAACGGAATAGCAAGGTAGTGGCACGAAAAACGATGCAAAAGACTTTATCCGCAACCTATATAAAAAATAGTAATATTTGCTAAACCAGAAAATATAAAGCTAAATACTTTGCAATCTCGTCCCTTGTGTGTGCTTTTAGCTCCATTTAAAAATAATTATGTTTGATAAACAATTTCTCATAGTTAAAATGTCAGACTAATTGGTCAACGTGGTCAATATATAAGTACGTAATTTACGACTTCGGACTTTTAGGAAACTAGGTCACATATACTCTAAAATGTTAGTTTAGTTCGGCCCTTTGTTTGGTCTCTAAGTGCGTTAAATAAATCGGCTAAGTTGTGACAAAAATAAGGCAAATGTGTTAGTGAAAAGTTAAGTGTTATTTCTAAAATCCATGTGACACACGTAGAGTTTTAGGATTAGTTTTTATACTCGTTACTTAATGAAAATGCCAGCTAAAAACATATTGAAACTCTGCTCCAGGTCACCTACAAGTTTCGTTTTAAATAATCTTGTCCCAAGAATGGTCGCTTGTTGGTCAAAATGGCTAAAGGTTTGGTATTCGCGGGTGGCTCAAAACAGAAACATTTAATTGGTTAACATTCTAACAACACTCTAAGCCGCCTACGTTTGATCTCGGTTCACAACATTGTTAGTCCAAATTTATGAAAATATAAAAACAACGTTGTAATCTCGGACATGTCACCTTTAATTCATCTTTTATAAGTTTAGGGATTTGTGTCATTATCGGGGTCAAAAATAGGGCTAAAGATGAGTGCGTCGCTAGGCCAGTTTTCAGACTTAGAAAAATAAATGGGTTGCAAATCAGCATGTGCTGACTGTGAGGTCAATGTTTTGGCCTTAGATTACGACTTCGTTACTCAACCTTAGGACGAGATAAAGACACCTTAGTAAACTAGGTCAGTTGGACTACATTTCACCTTTTATAGGTTTCGTGTGTCGGGGTCATTAACAGGGTCGAAAGTGAGTCGAAAGGTGGGTGTTCACGCAGCAGGTTGAGACCAGTTGCACACCAAGTGTTCGACAGTTTGTCGACACCCGTGACGAACACCCCTTTTTAGATGCAAATCATGAGCTGGTTAGTAAACAAAAAGGAGTGGTTTTTATTCCAAATTAAAGATGGCACTTCAGGCTTTATTTAACATTATTTAGTTCGTTATTTCGCTTGGTAAATTCATCACAATAATTCGAGGAAATCATTACGCTGGTTGTTTTGAAGTAGTGAATAAAAATGGCAGTTTTAGTCGCCTATCTTTAAGACTTCTAACTTCTTCATCTCTTGACGAAAATTAGTGATTCCAGGGGCAAACTAATTATTACATGTCCTATTAACAAAAATAATTAAAGTTTACTTTTATGCTCAACGTCTAGAGGTCGAATAGTGTATTCAAACTTATAGGCGTGGGCTGCTTTTTATCGTAGGCTTTACACATGCGTTTTCTTCCTAACCAAATAATGGGTCTAAGCTACTAAAGGGCTGATTCCTACACCTATTACTCTAGTTTAAGCATGGTCCATGTCTTTTTAGTCACTTGATAAATTTTATAAAGGATTTTAATGTTATTCGATTTATATATCAGAAAGCAACACAAAGAGAAAACGTGTTTTGTTTTTACAAGTTTCAAGCACACAACAATAGGTATAAGAATTGCATATAAGGTTAAATAATAAGGAAAACAATTTGCTCACAAGGCTCAAAGACGAACGTGTTTAGAGCTTGACCTAATGAAAGTGATGAGTACTCGGCTTCCTTATACCACACGTACACACGAACCAAATCCCCAAACCAATACTCAATACTCCTATTGCACCCCTTAAGGACCCAACACGATGCTGCTTTGGTGCAACGACTTGCAAGAAGGACGAACCCAAAGAAACCTAATTAGGGTTTCTTGGAGTTCTAGGGTTTCTAGGGTTTATGATAATGGTGGTGGTGCGATGTGTAGGTTGTATGTGAGTCGAACAAGGGTAGAAAGACAAGGAGGATTACGGTGAAGAGAGTATACTTGTAAATTTTGTTTGTGTTGTGTTCTTTGTGTTCTTTAAAGAAGTATGCATGGTCCTTTATGCACAATTGAAATGGCATGCATATTGTTTCAATAGAAGTCACATTCGAATGTTAATCCAGATGAGGTAAGGGATTTTTAGGGCTCCTCATAGTCAAAGTACAGTAATATAAAGAGGTTGACTATTATTTGCGTGGAAGCAAAATCAAGAGAACAAAAAAACTAGGCTAAGACATCACGTGAGTTTTGAGGGTTTTTTATAAAAAGAACTTGGGCTTTATCCAATGGGTAGAAGAGAAAAAGGGAGATGGGTTTATGAATATCTCTTCTAGTTGCAATATACGGTTTTGGCATGTTAGAATAAGGATATACCCGATTTCTTGCTAGATTATAGGGAGATATTTTAGTTTCTATATTAGGTTCATGGTTTAAGAACTTTTATTGTGTGTATTATTTGAAAAATAAGGAAAGAAATATAAGCCTTGTTTACTTATTGAAATTAAATACTAAGTGGTGGTGAAAGGATATGAGTAGGATGTACATGATTTGGTCAACTAAGTTGAGGGAAATTGATAACTAGTTCTCTAGTTTAAACGTGGTATTAATCACGTTCTAAAAGGTCTTGGCTAAATTTACTCCTTAAAATTTAGCTAGACGAGTTAAGCAAGAAAGTAAGCATGTATAACTCTATAAATATGAAATGAGGAAATAATTGAAGTC
>BQNB010075842.1:0-31346 GCA_026074375.1 Tanacetum coccineum | reverse complement strand
CTAAGTTACCTCCATTTTCCCATAAGACATCCCAGTCTCTCTTTGGGTCATAGCTCCCAATACTCTCTTTGGGTAATAGCTCCCAATATCTCTTTAGGTAATAGCTCCCAGTATCTCTTTGGGTAGTAGCTCCCAATATCTCTTTGGGTAGTAGCTCCTAGTATGTCTTTGGATAGAGGCTCCAGGTTCTATTAAAATATGTGATTCATAATACTATTTTCCATGATAATACTGTTTTCCATGATAATACTGTTTTTCATAATAATTGTACTTATTGCAATTATAACACTTATGGGTGTATAGCAACGTAACCCACTATTAAACTTGTACTCAACTATTATAACTGAAAACCTATGAATTTCACTCAACCTTTGTGTTGACCCTTTTTAGCATGTTTATCTTAGGTAATTGAGCAACCAATGGCATGGATTAGCACGGACTTAAAGATGGCTAAATTGTTATCATTCAAACTTAATGTTTCTAGATTTTGAGACCTCCTTTGTAAAACTCTGATATGATATTTAATGATAACTAAATTTTCCAAAACATCTCTTTTGAGTTGTTTTCTATGATTATGTCTGTTGATCCATGAAGTAATACCCCAGATTAGTTTCCGCTGCTATATGTTAAAAATGGGGGTGATATAGAGTGGTATCAGAGCTCATGGTTATAGAGAACAAGGGTAAAACCTAAACTATAACTACTTTTTCCATCTAAGAAAGTCCTTCGTGCTACTACATTTCCCCAAATAGTGTATGTAAGAGATTTGCGTAGCAGATAATACATAACTATTATACTATTATATAAATAACTTATGTTATTTCCACTAGGTTGTTATACAGTCATGTCTTCATATACCCAGCCTTCTATCCCTTCTGATTACGATGTAGAGAATGCATTTTCCTCTACAAATGCTCCTAAATATACCCCGACTTCACCGGACTATTCCTAAGATTTCTTTCCTCCCGAGGATATTTCACCACCTAAAGACACTGAGACTCCTGTTGAATCACCCATTCTAGTATCTCCTTCTTCATCAGTAGGATCTTCATCACCAGTTAGGTCAACTACACCATCACCAGACTATCCCTTTGATGATTCTATCTTCGTAGAGTTAGATAACTCATTATGGATCATACCGTGAACACTAGGAAGTGAACCAGTCTCCAAGGAACCTGATGAGTCAGATACTTGTTATAATCTCTGGAAATAATCATTGTGGATATCCATGTTCGTCATCAAGAGTCTTTTAAACAAGATCCAAGAACTCAAAAACAACAAGGGAAAACCACCAGATTAGATCTGTGTCATTTACAGCTTTCTAGAATCCAACCACTAGATGTATGAATAATGACACTTGTCAAATTTTGCTACGTAAATTATATAGACAAGTTATTTATACAGTGGTGATCCCGTTATACCTTGTTGTTTCATAATACCAATTGTGTATATCGAAATTGTCTATCCTATATCTTGTAGTATGATGAATTATATCTTTATCCGGGATTACTATGATTCTCTTTCCATCCGATTTTCTCAAACCTTTGTACCTAGAAACACTAAGCCTCCTATTAGATCACTCACTGCATTATCTCCGTATCTATCTCTGGAAGTCTTAAATTCCAAAAAATTTCGTTATATCCTGCAATGTAATATCAAAGAATGATCACAAGTCTTTGTATTATAAAGAGAATTTTCATACCTTAACTTGTGATATGACTATATCATTTTATGGATTCTTATTCTGTGTTATCTTGTAAATGTTGATAGAATGCCTCCCAAGAGGACATCAACATCTGAAACACCAACTATGACTCAGGCTGCCATCCGGCAACTGATTACTGATGGTATTGCTGCAGCTCTGGAAGCACAAGCTGCTACCATGGCAAATACCAATAGGAATATAATAAGTAACTACAAAGGATTTATGAGTTGTCACCTTCCTATTTCAATGGTACGAAAGGAGCTGTTGGCCTCATCCGCAGGTTTGAACGTACTGAATCGCTATTTTCTCATAGCAAGTGTGCCGAGTAAGATAGAGTGACATTTGCTACTGGTACTCTAACCAATGACGCCTTATCTTGGTGGAATGCATACGGCTAACCTATTAGGATAGAACAAGCAACTGGATCACCTGGACCGAATTGAAAAGGGTCTTGACCAATAAGTATTACCCTCGAACTGAAGTCAAGAAAATGGAAGACGAATGATCTTAAAACTTACGTTAGAAGATTCCAGGAATTAGCAGTCTTATGTCCAAACATGGTACCAAACACCGAGAAGCTTATGGAAATCTTTATCGGGGGATTACCCAGAAGTATTGAAGGAAATGTTACTGCTTCAAAACCTCAAACTCTGGAGGAAGCCATTGACATCACCCAATTATACGCAAGAAACCACTGATCATAAACGAAAGTTTGAGGATAGAAGAAACACCACCGACAACAACAACAACCCCAATGATCGCAACAACAATAACCACTCCAATAATCGCAACAACGACAACTATCAAAATAACCACAACAATCACAACCATAACAATGATTACCACCAACAGCAGAATAGAAGGCAAGAAACTATCAAAACTTATGCTGCCACCCCAACTGAGAAGAAAAAGTATACTGAAAACAAAAGGTACCATGGAAACCTTCCTTTGTGTACAAGATACACCCTGCATCACACAAGATTTTGAATCGTCAAGTGTCAGACTTGCAACAAAGTGGGTCATCTGACCAGGGACTGCAAAAACTAAGGACTTCAATTTCCAAACCATCACTTCATCACTCAACTAAATCTCGGGACGAGATTTCTGTAAGGTTGGGGGACTATAACAACTTGAAAATTTTCCAGTATTTTTACCAATGTAATATCTACTTACTATATTAAGTACAACCTTTTTCACGAGAATATTTTTTGTTTTATTCCATTCCATTTTGTAACCTAGTTTACATTTCTAAAGTAAACAAGCTCACACAACCTCTATCAATGCCATATCTATCTATGTTTACATCATGTAAACATCCTAATATTTCAAGTCTATATCTTAATATCATTTTTACCAAGTACATTATCAATTTAACGTACTTTTCAAAACCTTATTTCAAAACAAGCATTAAACGTTAACGTTTATATCAAAACCCTAATTATATGTAATGTATACATATAAAATGAATGTGCAAGCCTTCAAGCATGTGTACAAGTGTACAATACACAATATTTGAATCATATTTTCCCTCTAAGTCAATGTACAACTCATTTAAGCTCAATGTACAAGTCAATGATGCCTAAAAACCTAATTAGGTCATTTAAGCTCCTAAATCATGTTTAAACTTTACCACCAATTTAGCACAAGGTACAAGCACTTAATTCATGACTCCTAAACCCTAAACCTAAACCCTAAGTCAATCTAAAACCCTAATTTAAAACATTAAACCCTAAACAAAATCCTAAAACCCTAATTTCACTTTAAACCTAAAACTAAACCCTAAACCTTAATCCTAACCCTAACCTAACACTAAACCTTAATCCTAAACCCTAATCTATCCCTAATCCTAACCTTAATTCAAATTTTAAAACCCTAAACCCTAACCCAAAATAAAACAAACTCGGCACCCCTTTTCTTCAATTTTAACCCATTTTGAACCAAACTAGCTAGCACCACACTTGGTCACCTCCTTTCTAGCTTGATTAGCACCTCAAGCAACCAACCAAGCACCTTACAAGCACCTGCATCACCACCTTGTAAGCTACTACAAGTATATGTATACCAAACACCACTTTTCGTTACCTACTTGTAAACCAAAACCCTCCACACCCTTACACCTCATCCTAAGCTTTCATGACTCACCCTAGATGTTCATTAGTCATTAATCTATAGACCTTGGCCACCACACCAAGAAAACTTAACTAAAGCAAAGACTCTAAACTTGGGCACAAGGCTATTTGATACACTATATAAGCCGAAACATGCATAACCATTCAAATCTCACATCAAAATCATATACTCAATACATGGAGTTCTAAATTCAAGATCAGTAGGTCAAAAGAAGACCCTAAGCTCATAATAGAAGCCAAGAAGCAAGAAAAACGAAGTCTTGAAGCCATTCCTAGGCTACGAACCCAAAAACCCCATTTCGATCCATTTTAGCTCAAGTAAGCCTAACATCTTGTTCCATAAGCTTATATTCTGTATTAAAATATTCATAATACTCATTAGATCTATATGATAATCTTGTTGAAGCCTTTGAATCCTCAAACACATGTGTTTTTGGTTAAAA
Organism: Tanacetum coccineum; assembly: GCA_026074375.1. Lineage (NCBI taxonomy): Eukaryota > Viridiplantae > Streptophyta > Magnoliopsida > Asterales > Asteraceae > Tanacetum > Tanacetum coccineum. Next base: position 27,069 of record BQNB010075842.1, on the reverse strand, counting down.
TCATAAAAGCGACACTTTTGATTTTCTAGCTAACTCGCATCCTTTTTCTACAACTTTTGTTTGTCAGAACATCTTATTTTTGCTTATTCTAATAAGCTATAACCTGTAAATATCATTTGGAGCCTTAAAATAAGCTTGCATGCACATTTTTGGACGTGTTTTTGCAAATATTTCCATGCCATTTGGGTTATATATCATAAACTTATGAAATTTATAACTAAAGGTTGAAAATGTCATTATTCAAAAGTTATACTATTAGACCTATTTATCCTAGTTTCAAGTTAAAGGTTTAAAATTATATATTACTTTATATTAAAAGGACTAAAGTTGTAAAAGTTTATAGACCAAGGGTATTATCTATGCCAATTTTGAAAACTTAAAATATAAAAAATTTTATTTATATAATAAATTATAAAAAAGATATGAATATAAATATCATTTGGAATCATAAAATAAGCTTGCATGGCTTTTTGGACTTGATTTGTAAATTATTTCCATGCAAGGGGTATATATTGTAACTTTATGAAATTTATAACTAAAGGGGCTGAAAATGTCATAACTATAAGGACTTGTTTTGCCAAGTTTCAAAGTTAAAGGTTTAAATTATATATACTTTATATATAAAGGACTAAACTTGTAAAAGTTTATAAACCAAGGGTATATATTGCCATTTTTGCAAACTTAGAAATATAAAATATAATATTTTTATATAAATTATAAATATATATATTAATATTATAAAACTCGATTTTTTTAAAACCCGACACAATTGTCGTTATTAATCAGCAATCGACGCATTATAAATCAAGTACGTCATATATTTAACGTAATTTATCATCGACTAACTTTTTAAAAAACTTAAAATCTTTAACATATCACGTTACTAGGGAATTTCATATAAGGAGTTCCATTTGGGTATTCGTTTTGATGAGTTTGATGGGTTTACGATTTAAAGTGCCCTGGCTCCTCAAACAATACTACATGGCCTCAGGATTATGATAGCCCGAACAGTGATACAATATTTCCATAAAATAATAAATCAAAGTAATACGTTAAACTCTCTAAAGTTTTAAAATATAAACAATCACACTAAGACTTGACATATCACCCTAGGTTACGTAACGAAGCCGTTACTTTCACCTAATATACTTTTGTCATCAATCAGATTTCCCAGTACTGTTAAGGTGAGTTCGTAGCCACGCATTTAACTCTTTTGAATATTTTATAAACTCGCAAGGGGGATACATGCTTAAACCATGAATGCAATTGTTTTTCTAACTATATGCTATCCTGATATATTATTGCCTAAGTTACCTCCATTTTCCCATAAGACATCTCATTCTCTCTTTGGGTAATTGCTCTCGGTATCTCTTTGGGTAATAGCTCCCAGTATCTCTTTGGGTAATAGCTCCCAGTATCTCTTTGCGTAGTAGCTCTCAGTATCTTTTTGGGTAGTAGCTCCTAGTATCTCTTTGGGTAATAGCTCCCAGTATCTCTTCGGATAGAGGCTCCCGGTTCTATTAAGTTTAAATATGTGATTCATAAGCTTAGGGCAATAATACTATTTTCTTTTATAATTATACTCATTGCAAATTATTACTATTTATGGGTATATAACAACGTAACCCATTGTCCATAATGACTTATATTTAACTATTTATCATAAACCTATGAATTTCACTCACCATTGTGTTGACCTTTTAGCATGTTTCTCTCAGGTATTCGAGCAACTTATGGCACGGAGTGGCACAGACTTAAAGATGGCTAAACTGTTATCATTTAAACTTTATGTTTCTAGATGTTGGGACCTGCTTTTGCAAAACTCTGATTAAATTGAATGATAACTAAATTTTCCAAAACGTCTCTTTTGAGTCGTTTTCAATAATTAGGTCTATTGATCCATGAAATAATACCCCAGATTAGCTTCCACTGCTATATTTACCAAAAATGGGGGTGTTACAGAGTGGTATCAGAGCTCATGGTTATAGAGAACAAGGGTAAAACCTAAACTATGACTACTTTTTCCATCCAAGAAAGTCCTCCGTGCCACTGCATTTTCCTGAATAGTAAGAGATTTGCGTAGCAGATAATACATAACTATTATACTATTATATAAATAACTTATGTTATTTCCACTGGGTTGTTATATGATGGTGGAGAAGTCGGGTACTCCGTCAACACCTTCATTCACCTCACTACCTTGGCCACCTACTTGGCCACCTTAACCATCAATTCTACCATCACCCTGATCACTAGAACGACCTCTAGTTCTACCACCACCTCTACCAGCTCGTCCACCCGTTCCCCCTCCTCGTGATGCGGCAGCAGGCCGACCAGCACTTCGGGTCGTCATCCTTGGTTATTATCTACACGATGGAGAACATGGGCAACATTAGGTAGGGGAAAGGTTAACTCATAAATAGTCTTAATATACCTTATATATATATCCATATATATATATATATATATATATATATATATATTATTATTATATATATATATATATATATACTACACCACATTACGGCCGAAGGTGTCAACACCGTTTGTGTGAACGATAATACTAAATACGCGTGAGTCGTGATACGTTTATAACTATGTTGGCAAACCTAATCTTTAAATAAGCAAAACTAACAGCTAAAATATTCAAATAAGCTAATAAGCAATTTGGCTAAAAAGATACTTTGAACAGCATAAAAGAACAACTTTGAGCTAGTTTTTAAGCTATTATACCAAAAAGCTAAACCTCAAAAATATTTAAAAACATATTAAGTTTGGCCTCTAATGAACACATAAAATCAAGATTTAAGAAAAATAGACTAGTAATTAAGCTAGAATAAGCTAATGAAAATTTGACAGTTAAACAAACTAGACTCTTTTTGGATTTTTGGAGTTTGAGAAATTCAAAGTTCAGCCCTAAGATTAAGCTACTAAAAACTAATGTAAAAACTTAAAAAGTAAAAACAGATGAAGCTTAATGAGCAAAGAGCTTAAATTCTAAAAATCAGACCATAAATCAAACTTTATCTTACCTAGATTAACTACTGAAAACTAGCTTTTAGAAATAGAATAAAAAGAACTTGGACAGTTTAAGACTTGACTTAAAGTTTCAATTGCATACTTGAATAAACTTACTTTCTACGGCATTATGAGACTAGAAATGACGTATTGAAACAACATTTGAATGCACTTATTCTAAAACTCTACACAATTAGTTTTATGACAAACAATCAGATCCATAGAATCATCATAACATAGTTTCTTTAAACCTTCAACTTGAATTTGAACCTCTAAAAACTTAAAACAACTGACTAAAGGACTATTTCTATGCTTTATTGAAATTGATTAAAAAGCCAAATTAGTCATAGCAGTCTTAACTTATGGTTAAGACTGCTAAACCAAACACCCCTTTAATAATTGATTTTGCAAATTTAAACTATAAAAATTTGAAATAAGCTCAAACTTAAAATAACAGATATTTAATTAAGCTAATAAAGGACTAATAAGCTATAACTAACCGATAATAAGCACTTATAAGCTGAGATAAGAAAAACAGTGAAGTAAGCTTAACATGAAAAAAATGGAAAATATACCTTTGTCCCAGCTTAACAGGGATCATAAATGGCTCAAAAGAGCTTATCTACAGCTCCAGCTTATCTAATGATAAGCTGGTAAAGTCCTATAAGCTCATCCATGGCTAGCTTATCATCCAAAAGCTAAAATTCCATTTCCACACAAGTCAAGGTATAGTACACAAGTCCAGAAGATCAACTAGCTTAAACAAGCTTAAATGAACATTATATAAGTTTGTGAGACTGATACGATTTTATTACTTGGAAACAAATTTAAAGCACAAGAGTAAATTTTAAGGTGCATAACACGAATTTGAATGAAATTTGAATTTTATTAAAGCAAATGAGTTACAATACTTTTAAAAACTAAAATTACAATTAAAACATAAAAATAAGCTAGTGAATAAGCTAACCTACACTATCCTACTCCTACTCATACTCCTAGATGCCCAATACTGTGTGTGAGGTCCTCCTTTTATAGGCATGAGATGAACCTTCTAGCCCTCTGGATGCTCCTCACTCTTTTCATCACATCCCTTGATTAGAATCCAATCATTAATCCCATCATTTCATCCGTTAGATTGCATACACGTCTAATCCACCAATGGGATTGCTGGGGATTACTGGGGATTGCCAGCGTGGCTCCTAAACGTGTCAGATGTGTTAGTCATTGCCTTCTAGAGGCATTTTGACGCGTGTACATGGCTGAATTTACCCTGCGTATGAATTAGGGTGAAAAGGAAAGAAATGAGAAGGTAAATAGTAACATTTGACCGGGTTAAATTTGGGGGTTTGACTGGCGGGTGTAAGGGTTGACCTGGGTAATGGGTTAAAAGGGTTTTGGGCTTTTGTTATAAGTTTGGGCCGGGTAAAGTTTTATAAAAAAAGAGTTAACAGGGTTTAGGGTATTTAAAAGGGTTTGTTAGTTTTAGGACTAACGGTGTTATTGTTTTGGACTAATGATGCAATTGTTTTTAGGATTTCTTTAGGATAAAGGTTTAATGGGATTGGATTTTGGATAAATTTGCCTCCGGCTTCGGTTTTCTGTGCTCTTTCCATTCTCGTGCTCCAATTTTGTCCTTTTTTTGATATATCCGTTCCTGCAAGACACAATTCGTAAAACAAGCAAATACAATGCATTTTTATGTGTTTTTGGTCATTATTGGTCTTTTTGGCTCGTTTAATTAGGTAAAAGGTATGTGTAAATAAGCACATACCAACCACCACTTTAGCACAAGGTACAAGAACTTAATGCATGACTTCTAAACCCTAAACTTAAACCCTAAGTCAATCTAAAACCCTAATTTAAAACCTTAAACCCTAAATGAAATCCTAAAACCCTAATTTCACTTTAAACCTAAAATTAAACCTTAAAACTAAAACTAAACCTTAATCCTTAATCCTAACCCTAATCCTAACACTAAACCTTAATCCTAAATCCTAATCTATCCCTAATCCTAATCCTAATCCACATTTTAAAACCCTAAACCCTAACCCGAAATAAAACAAACCCGACACCCCTTTTCTTCCATTTTGACCTATTTTTAACCAAACTAGCTAGCACCACACCTTGTCACCTCCTTGCTAGCTTGCTTAGCACCTCAAGAAACCAACCAATCACCTTACAAGCACCTACATTACCACCTTGTAAGCTACTATAAGCATATGTACACCAAACACCCCTTTTCGTCACCTACTTGTAAACCAAAACCCTCCACACCTTCACACCTCATCCTAAGCTTTCATGACTCACCCTAGATGTTCATTAGTCATTAATCTATAGACCTTGGCCACCACACCAAGAAAACTTAGGCACCAAGGGTGTCACACCCCCAGACGGGGCCTGGACGGAATACGTGTCCGAGGGCGTGACGTCATCATAATCCGAACACAAGGCACAAGAGAATGACCACTAATGGACGTTTTGGAAATCATAACTCGTTGCATTGTTTAAAAATAAATAAGTTTTACATGATTTAAAAGAAATTAAACATTTGCGGAAGCATAAGTAAAATGTAGCGGAAGGCATAATTTGGTTTTCAAAAGACAACAGTATGATATTTTGATAGCCTTTGAAAAAAAAGTCATCTATTGCACGTAGACTCACATTGTACATCAAGGAAGTTCCAAAGCTAAGACTGAGGAAATAATGCTATAAACGGTCAAACATATAGTTGAGTGAATTATAGAGTTAAGTCAAACATTTATGGAGGACAACTGTTTTAGTGAATACAGCTTCACTCAATGGTATTTCGAAGAAAAACATGTAATAATCAGAAAACGTTAATCAAAGTAGTGTGGACCACAAGTTTACTGTTACGCATGTTAACAGTTTATAGAGATTATAGATTTACGTACAATGCACATGCGGACTATTATATCGAATACAATAATCGCCATTGGAAAAGTGTTATATGTTTGCGATAAGCTCATGACACCAAAGTAATTTAGTCAACAGGCATGCTTTCCTGTTTATAGTATTCCTGCCTGTAACCGGTGGTCCCAAACCAAAGGACCACCCATATTGTACAATTGACATGGAAACATATATCCGTTTGTTCTTCGTTAAGTGGAACCAAAGCGGATAGGGGTAATTAGTCCAAATAGATCTATTTATTCACTCGCGCTCCCTCAACCGTCCTTTTAAATCTTTTTCCGGTCGAGAAATTCAACAGTTCATGATAAAGTCGGCAGTTAGTTCCGTGGTTTGTTAAGCAACTTAAGGCAACACGTAAATAAGATTTGGTAAACTGAAAACACTTGTGGTCCAATGTCAAAAGTAATCAATGGTTTACGTATAAGGCTTAAAACACTTAAATCCCTAAGTTAAAACAAGAGCGACATCAATCATGTAACGAGGTTTGTAATCAACGTAATAAAAGGAAGTTGGAAATTCTAGTATATGTAAGAATTGTAAACGAGCATGTTTCTCACCCCAAAAGTAGTAAAGTATATGTAAAACAAGTAAAACGTGGGGCTATGGGCTATGAACTCACCTTGATGTTGCAGAGCAACTTAGCAGAAATGCAAATAATAAGCACAGCACAAACGGAGAACGGAACGGCTTGACCAAGAAGTTGCAGCTTAACTTAACAGCTAAATCCCATTAGTTTAGGATGATGAATTTGGGTTTACCGATGGATGAGTACATCAACGCGACTAGTTGATAAGGGATTTGGATTTCAGGTTGGATGAGTTTGGTGGTTGGTTAAATAAAATAAATCGAAAAACACACGCAAAATATGTAATATATTCCGTATATATATTACTTATGAAAAAAACAATTATATAATTCATATGGTGAAGTATATAATAAAGACAAACATTCAAAAGGAAAAGTCGTAGTATATAAAAAAATGTGGTTAAAATAATGGTAATAATATAATTCGACACTTTTTCAAAAGTCACCAACTAAATTAATAAAAAGTTCTTGCGTAAAAGTAAATACACGTTTTAAAGTTACGAATTAGATAAATGATGTTTTTAAAGTTTGTGCAAAAGTTATTATTTTATTTACTAATCGAGAATTATAAAATACTATTTTATAATTTGATATTTCATTACGTGTTAAACTAGTCGTCGTGTTTGCAAAAGTATAGTTTTCGTTTATTTACCGATTTATTGTAAAATAACTCTTTAAAAATCTTAAAAACTATATAACTTTGTCATTTTATCGGGGTTCTAAAATAGTATAAACTTTAATGAAAATTTACTAAGTATAAAGATTTTTAGAAATTTCGGCATGACTTTGCCCTTTGTATGACGTTTCCATTTTTACCAAAACCAATGTTTTCCACTAAATCAAAACTATGTTGCAATTTATCCAGCGTGTTTCATTATATAACTAACGAAATCAAATAAATAAATAAAATATAGCAAAACCAAACACACCCTTGAAGGCAGTTTTAAACCATGAACCAAACGCCCCTTATTTGGGTCGTTGACCATCGAGACAAACACCCCTTTACGAGCTGTTGTACCCACTGCCAAACGCACCCGCTGTGGTTAAACCACATAAACAAACACAACCTTATGGCTGTGTTACGCAGCCAAACACACCCTTATTGGGTGTTAAGCCATAAAACGCAAAAATAAACGCCCCTTAGGGGCTGTTATCACAGCAAACAAACACACTCTATAGTTGTTAAAACAAAACAAGTGCACCCTATACATTTTTAAACCCAAACGCACCCTTGTGCGGACTTTTACAAAACCAACCGCACCCGATGTGGGTCATTAACAAACCAAACGCACCCTAAAGATAACAAACCAAACGCACCCTAGTGGCATGAAAAACCCAATGCACCCTGTTGGGTCGTTTTACAAAACCAAACGCACCCTAGGGCTGTTTACACAGCCAAACGCACTATATGTTGGGTTTTCACAGCCAAACGCACCCTTGAGGGTGGTGGCTGGTGATGGTGGTTGTGGTTACGAGGTGTAGTGGTTTGAAGGTGGTGGCGGTGGTGTTGGCTGCAGCAGGAGTGTCGGTGGAGGGAGATGGCAATAATCACTCGCATCCTTGGTGCTTTGAAAACCAAACGGACCCTTTTTGTTTTAGGAAAACCAAACAGCAACCCTTGTTTCTATTTTGACACACCAAACGCACCCTAACTGATAACAATCAAACGCACCCTTGCTAGCTGGGTAGAGGTGGTGGTGACGGCTGTGGTGTAGGTGGCCGTGAGGTGACGATGGTGGTGGTGTTGGAGCGTGGATGATAATGGCGTAGTGGAGGAGATGATGGTGGTGTCGTAGGCTGGAAATGGTTGACGAGGTGATTATGGTGGAGTGAGGATGATGAGGAGGGCGGTATGGGTGTGCGTCGGTGGTTGGCCGGAAATCTCGCCGGAGTTAGGGGAGCGGCGCCGGAATCTTTAGGAGGGGAGGAGGAGTGGGGAAGTGTGTGTTAGGGTTTTATAGAAATGAAAGAAAAATGATATAAATTATATATATATAATAAAAGTTTTAAAATTTTTGAATAGTTGTTAATAGATGGGGGTTAACTTTGTAAATATTTCACAGGGACCTAACGTGTAACTTTTGTTAATTATTGATTCGGGACTCGTTTGAGGTACTTAACGGAGGAAATAAAATGCGAAACGTGCGCCATTGTTTTTCAATTAATTTTTCTGATAAAAATGAGTATTTACTTGATAATATTTCATAAATGTTTTTATAAAATATAACTAAAATCATTATGATTATTTATTTATTTGGTACCATTGAGTGTCACAGGCAAGCTTTGTCCGTAAAATTTAAAACTTTAATTTGAACATTCGTGTTTTAAAATAACCGCTTTTGAATAAAAATTAAATAATTTATTAAATATTTTTATTAAATAAAAAGTGATAATTAAATATAAATTTAATTATTTTTGGGTCGGTACGAGTTGCGTTCAAAATTTTGCGAGGCTATTTCAGTCATTTTCTGCTTGGTTTCAAGTCTCGGGCAAAACTAAAAAGTTGTCCGGAATGTCGTTTTATGTCAAACGCTAGTATACCCCATAATTAATAATTCATTTTGGCGGGTCGTTTTTGATAAATCAATTTAGGAACAAAATATATCTTCTCGTTTTCAAGTCAAATAAGTTAGAAAAATAAGTTTGCAAATGAGTGATAATAATCGTAATTATGATTTATTATTTAAATATGTTTCAAAAATTTTACCGGCTACGTGGTAATCATTTTTTTTATGTGACCGTAAAGGTCAAAAAGTCAAAAGTCAAGTCGGAACCAAAAAGTCAAAGGGAAAAATAGTAATTTAAAATATCAAAAATTGCGAGTTGTGACACTAAATAGGATTCTTATTAGAACTTTCCTCAAAAAAACTCCTTATGAGCTTTTCAAAGGTAGAAAGCCCAACTTAGAATACTTTAAAGTTTTTGGTTGTAAATGTTTCATTTTAAATACCAAAGACTACCTTACCAAATTCGACCCTAAATCAACCAAAGGTGTTTTCTTAGGATATTCCCCTAATAGTAAAGCTTATGTAGTTCTAAATAAAGAAACCATGAAAGTCAAAGAATCTCTCAATGTCATGTTTGATGAAACTCCTCCTCCTAGTTCACCTTCTTTAGTAGATGATGACTTGCTAGAAGTTGACATCATAGAAAACCAAAGTAAAGACCTAGAAGTCAAGGAACAATCAAAGAATCTAAAGATAATCCCTTAGAAACCATAATAGGAAACCTTAATCAAAGAACTCTAAGATCTCAAGTTTAAAATCAAAGCAACTTCTTTTGTTTTGTCTCCTCCGTAGAACCTAAAAACATTAAAGAAGCCATACAAGACGAAAGTTAGACTATGGCTATGCAAGAAGAACTAAATCAATTTTAAACTAATGACGTTTGGTGTCTTGTTCCTCCACCTAAAAACCAAACTATCATCGGTATAAAATGGGTCTTTAAAAACAAACTTGACGAAAATGGTGTCGTGTCTAGAAACAAAGCAAGACTTGTAGCACAAGGATACAATCAACAAGAAGGAATAGACTTTGATGAAACCTATGCCCTGATGGCAAGATTAAAATCTATAAGAATCCTTCCTGCGTATGCTTGTGCTCATGACTTTAAACTCTTTCAAATGGATGTCAAGCGTGCCTTCCTAAATGGTTTTATAAACGAAGAAGTGTATGTAGCCCAACCTCCTGGATTTGTAGATTTTGAAAATCCTAATCATGTGTTTAAACTCAAAAAAGTACTCTATGGTCTCAAACAAGCACCCAAAGCTTGGTATGATCGACTCAAAGCCTTCCTCCTTGATCATATGTACATGATGGGCTTAGTACATAACACCTTATTTACTAAGAAAAAGGATTCACATATTATCATTGTATAAATCTATATGGACGACATCATCTTCGGATCAACTTGTCAAGACTTATGTGATGATTTCTCCAAAATCATGCATGATGAGTTTGAAATGAGCATGATAGGTGAATTGAATTTCTTCCTTGGTTTACAAATCAAACAACTCAAAGATGGAATCTTCTTCAATCAATCTAAATATGTGAAAGAAATGTTAAAGAAATTCGGTCTTGAAAACGCCAAACCAATCAAAACTCCTATGTCCTCTGAAACCAAACTCACCCGTGACGAAGAGGGCGAACCCATTGACAACACTAGATACCATGGTATGATTGGTAGTTAACTCTATCTAACCGTTAGTCGCCCTGATATCATGTTTAGTGTATGCCTTTGCGCTCATTTTCAAGAAGCTCCTAAAACATCTCACCTCGAAGCCGTAAAATGAATCTTCCATTACATCAAAGGTACTTCATACCTAGGCTTATGGTATCCCAAGGGAACCGGTCTTGAGACTATTGTCTATGCTGATTCCGACCACGCAGGAGACTATGTCGACTGAAAAAGCACTAGTGGTGTATGTACCTTCATAGGTTGTTGTCTTACCTCATGGATGTCCAAGAAACAAACCGCCTTAGCTATCTCAATCACCAAATCTGAATACGTGTCCGCCAAAAAAGCTTGTCAACAAGCCTTATGAATGAAACAAGCTCTAGTAGATTATGAAGTTAAGTTAAATGACGTACCTGTTCTTTGTCACAATAAAGGAGCCATAGACTTAAGCAAAAATCTCGTTCTTCACTCTCACACTAAACGTATAGAAATTCATCATTCTAAGACAATATTGCCGACATTCTAACCAAACCACTTAAAAGAGAACCTTTCAATCTTATTCGACTCGGTCTTGGATTAATGGAACCAACCATTTAAAACACTTTTCTTTTAATTCTTCCTCATTTGTGTCATATCATTTTCTCATCTCTTACTACATTGCTTAATACAAATAAAAACGTTTTTGTATGACTTGTCTAATGAACGTATTCATAAAAACACATGGTCAATATGTCGTTTCAAACACTTTCATTGTAGCTACATTAAAAGGAGGCTTAGAATTTTTCTATCAAAATAAAACAATTTTTTTGTATCATCGAGTCAAGAAAAACTGCACCTCCAACATATCAAATTTTTCTCAAAAAAACTCTTCCAAAAATCATGTCTGTCCGTTTGCCGATGCCATTCACTTTTCAAACCGATGCCCTTCTTTAAATAGCACCGGCAGAATCGGCAGGACTGTTCTCAGATATTATTATACGAATTTTTTCTAAAATTCAATCAAAACTTTTCCCTCCTTGTCACATCACTTAGGTTCTAAGAGTAGAAGTTGACCCTTACCACAATCTCATCATTAGATTTTAACCAAATTAGGAAGCAAAACATTTAAGTCTAACACAATTCTCTTCTATAAATAGTACATCATTTTGCTCTTCTCCTTCATCTATCTCTCTTGTCATACCTTTTCTTCACAATGCCTAAAGAGAATAAAACTAATCTAAAACGAACCGCAAGAATGAGTGTTTTTGGCCATGTTGATTTAGCAATCCAAGAACCGCATCTCCTCCTTATCAACCATTCTCTCCACCATTAGACGTGTGTTGTACATCGGGGAAGCTCCACAACTCTCTCGATAATCTCTCCACCACTATCTCCAATAAAAACTAACTCAAATGAAAATTGCTTGCTTACTCCTAAGACAACTCCTCCTCCATTGACTTCGCCACCACCCGCTCCTACTCAACCATTGGTAACTACTAACCTCACTGGTAACTACTAACCTTGATCCCATTGAACTCTTGTTCGCTACTCCTCCATCTTCTCCATCTTTACTTGATGTGCTAGGTGATCTTCCACCTTCAACAATAAATCCATCACCTCCTAGACCATCCTTTGCAAATATTCAAAAACCCCATTGAACGTGATATATTTTTATGCGAATGAGCCACTTCCTATTCCTCCCATAAACTCCTTTTTTCCTTCGCCAACTCCGGAACTAGAACCAACACCTCCTCCACTCCCTCCTTAATGCTTGCCTCCTCCACCACCTCAATTCCCTCCTCTTCCGCCATTGGGACCTAACAACCCTTTTCCTTTGCTCACCCATGAAATGTTTTGTGAACATTGCCAAAGAACTCAAGTCTTGATCGACAACCTCCAAAGAGAAATGAGATTCATTCTCAATCATATTCTCGACCCCCTAAATGTCTAACTTACAATATCAAAATTATAATAGGGGACATTAGTTTGTAGAATAAAACTAAGTAGATTCAATAGGAATCCTTCGAATCTCTTGTTGTTGTATTGTCTTTTATGTTATTGTACCTGAATAAAGGCCATTTGTGTTTGGACATTTGTTATTTTCTTCAAAAATTATGTGTAAAATTCATGGACTTTGACTTTTTAAGTCAGCCGGTGCCCTTCTCTAACAAACTGGTGCCCTTCATTGTACAGCACCGGCTATCCGGTTCTACAGTAGGCTTCTCTATTTTTTGGACCTCTAACTTTTCTTTGTAGGTACTCACAAAGCAAGGGGGAGCATATCTCATTGTTTCTAACATATTTGTTTTGTAGCATTCATCAAGGGGGAGCTTTCCATCTTGATAATATCTCTACATTTTTCGTACATTTTCACTCTATTTTTTGTTTCGACAAAAAGGAGGAGAAAGAAAGTGACCAAATCTAGATATAAATCAAATCATCCATTTAACCATATATGTTTTGTCATCAACAAAAAAGGGGAGATTGTTAATACAAATAAATTGGTTAAAACAAAACGTTTTTACAATCAACTTAAACTAAGGTTTTATTAATGACAAAACATATTCATTCTTCCCAACCATTCTTCTCAAACCTCTTATCATCTCAAAACATGATCTCTTTACTATTTTCCATCTTTGTAGAAAAACATGCAACTTGAAAAAGTATACAAATCTTTTAAAACCCTAACTTTACACAAATTAATCTTACACTTTTTAATTTAATTATTTCATTTTGTATATAATCAAATGCAGCAAATCCAAGAAAAATCTCATAAGATTACACAAGATTTCTCAAGATTTTGCAAATCAAAATTTTTTTCCAGGATGTAGTTACTCGTTTGCCCGCTTGCCCTTAGTTTTGCAAGTCGGTGCCATTGGTAAACAGCACCGGCAGAACCGGCCTACAGTAAATTTTTTGGCTATAAATACCAAGCCATTTCTCATGTTTTCACACACCTTTCTCATACAATCTTCTCTCTAATCAACTGATCTCTCTCTCTCTCTCTAGCATCTCTTTCTAAATCTTGTGTAGGTAATTCACTTCAAGATAAGGAAAATTTACCTAATACGCCGAATGTTTCAGCACGCACTCAAAGTGCCTTGATCTTGATTTTCTTACCTCATTCAAGAGATTCAATTTTGCTTGTATCTATTGTTGTATTGTTAGTTGTACATTAAGTGTAGTTGTGTTATCATCGATTCTCGAGTGTGTGGTAAATTCGTGCGGTGTCATCATTTGTAATCTTTAGAAGTGTCACCATCGTTTGTGACAGCTTCTTCCGCCAAGTGACAAGGAGTTCGGGTGACTAATGTTTACAACTCTCCAGGTAAGGTGACTCAGGGAGTGGAGTAGGGCAAGGAATGTGTCCTTGTAGCCGAAACCACTATATAAATACTTATGTCTCCGGGGTGATATGCTTTCTTCTCTCTTTTCCTTGCAATCTCTTACTTCTTATCTATCTAATATCAATATCTAGATCACTTCACTAAAAAGTTTCAAACAAAGTATTTTACAAGTTTTTTAAAGACCAAAAATTTAGAAAACTATTCACCCCCCCCCCCCCCCCCCTTCTAGTTTTCCACAAGATATTCAATGAATCCATAAAGTCACAGCCCAAACTGGTAAATTCCTCATTAAACTGCAACACCTGCTAGCAAAAATAGTATATATAAGAACAACTAAAAAATGAATGTCACATGTAAAAACAACTAATTAAAAAACTATACCCCATATTCTTTGTTTCTTTCACGTGCAAAAACCTGCAAAGTGTGAACAAATATTATAAAATAGTATTTTAAAACATTAAGATTGGCTATTATAGTGAGAATAAATTCAATAAAACTGGATCATTAACCTGAATAATAGTCTCAAGTTTGAAAACACGGACATTTAGGTCACTAATAACTTCATCCTTAAGCCATTTTTTTACTAATGATATCAGTCGTGCACACTAGATGATACTCTGAAACTTGAATGCACACGTTTGCGTGACTTCTCCAACTTTAAAAGATATGTTTCATAAAGGCTATGATGTTCTATGACCGGAGCCTTTGAAACGTGTTGCCGGAAAAAAACATAGCTGCTTATCCACCATGATGAATCGTACTCAACTATAGTAGGCATGATATCAGTAGTTGTCGTAGACTCCTATATATATTTTACACATAATTTATGAGATGTACTAATCAAATACCTTTTATATCCTGTTATTAATGATATTTAAAGGAAAATGCTCTACCTTTGCAAAAAAGGTAACAACTATCGGATCTTTAAAGATAGACCTCTTTGTTCGGACTACAAGTGCTCTTGGTATAGCTTTTGGATCTTTAATCCACCAACAATTACATCTTTCAAATGACTCAAAGATCCATACCTACATAATATACCAACTTATAGTTAAAAACTTACAGCAACATTAAAATTTAAAAAGGGAATTAAATATTTACAATATATCTTTAACAATGGTTTACCTGGAAAGCAAAAATAAAGCCAGACAACGTATATGTAGGAACATACATGCGATCTTTCTTCATTTCAAAATAGTGCTCATCACTGTGCTTTTCTATTACATTCTTAATTTCGTCGTATAAATGTGTCCATATGTGCCGGTCGAAGATTACAAGAACAGACGTATTGAGCGGGAGAAGATGGAAAACTTGGGGAAGATGGAGAAAAGGAAAGGTCGGCTACAGTATATGGAGAAGATTGGTAGTGGCGGGGGAGATTATGATGATGTATACAAAACAAATATACACCAGTAAAGTGTGTTATAAAAATTTTTTAAATTATCTTTTTTATTTATACGAATTCAATAATAAATTCAAAAAATTATTTTTTTTTTTTTTTTAAAGTTGCACAAAAAAATTAAGGTTGCCTAAGGTACAAGTAGCTCCATGTACAATGTACTTTTGTGTAAGTGATTTTTGAAATAAAATATAAGGGTGAAATTACTAAATGACCAGATGCCCTAAGTACAATTCGCCCCAAAAGTATTAGTTGCCCTAAATGATATTACGTATTTATACCTTACATATATGGGACACTTGGCACATTCTTCCTTAGTTGCCCAGAAGTCAAGTTGCCCTGAACAATTTTATGAATTAATGTTTTTTAGGATAGGATTGCATTTTGGAATTTTTTTTAGGCTACAAATGGAGTTTTCCTAATAATCAATAATTAAATTGGACTATAATTGATTGTTATGTACTATGTATAAGGTGATTTCATATAGGGTAGTATCCATACAACGAGGACGTTGTATAATTCAAGTGGGGGGATGGGAATTAGAATGATACTTGTCCTATTTTTCACAATAAAATGCTTAAATTATGCTTAAATTTAAAAAAAAATCAAGCATACTTTTGTGAATTACTTGATACATAACCCGCACACAATAACCCTTGTTAGATATTGTGAGGATTTAACCTTATTCGTTTTCAAATGTTTGCCCAAATTCCATAAAATATGAGTGTGCCGGTGATGTTGTAGACTTTAGAACTTGGCTTGGTATATCTATTCGAGACCACAATAATGAATACTATGGATTTAGATGGAGTAACTTGTTTAAATTGGTAAATTATTGGGAAATTAAACCCTAAAAACAAGCCTATACATGTTGTTTTATTAACTAACTACACTGGTTAGTTAACCCCCGTATAAACCTTTTGTTTACTCTCATCTTAAGAATAAGATACCCCTAGAACAACCAATAGAGTCAATCCTTTAGGAAGTACACCAACTATCTGTTTCGTTACACTTTTACACCTTAGCCTACCCTGTTAGATTAGGTCCATTTATCAGTTGCTAGTTGCTTAAAGTGTAAAGTATGTATTTCCCGAGTCTTGTGTCAATTTTTTTATCTTTGTACGGTTTGAAATGAAAAATTTGCACATTGCAAAATGGAGAATGTATAAAGTATGTCAAACTCTTGTATTTTTATACCAACGCAATATTATTGTACGTCCGAAGACTGAGAGCTACCGAAAGAATTATCCGGAGTTATTATGATCGTGAAGATGATAAAATTACACCGAGTTTCGTAGTATAGTGTAGTGAAAAAAAATCAAAAAAATCAAAAAAATTATAAAAAATCGCAACAAAAAAGAGTGATGATAATCATTTCGTAAATGCTTAAACCGAAGGAATTATATGAAGGATCGATTATTCGGTGATATAAAGTATTGTATAAAGTAGTAGATATCGTCACTTGTCTTGTAAAAGTTTGTAAAGTATGGGATGATTGAGAAGTTAACCGTTACGAGAACGCCAACTTAAGTTGTTGTTTTTTATCTATGCTCAAGACGTTTGTAAATAGTTGTGTCTTTATCATTTGTAACGGTCGGGGAAAAAGTGGTCTCAGCACTTATATCTTGGATTGTCTTATTTGTTTCGAAATTTTTATTTAACAACAATTTAATTCCCTTTCTTAATAATTAGCCATGGGTTTTACGCGAATGAGGATGTGATCGAGCATGTATGTCTATTCCGTCGTTACGGCCATGTATGCATGTCTTAGCTGCCTTGTTGGTTTATTACTATTGGTGAAAGTTAGAAGATCCCTACCCTATATCATTCTTCATCCTAACCCTTGGTTAAACTCGAATGAGGATGTGATCGAACACACATGTCTATTTCGTCGTTACGGCTATGTATGTGTGCTTCAGCTGCCTTGTTGGTGTGGTACTTTTGGTGAAAGATTATTGAATGATCAACCCTAAGCCTTATAATAAAAACCCATTTTACCTTTATAAACTTGTTACTCCTTAGATCTAGTGGTGAAGATGTGTATCCTTGCCAAGCCTATGGTAGAATACTCGTCACGGCCGAGCAATTGTGTGAATTAGTTACATGTTACCACATAGATTAGTTGAGTGATTTGAGTGTTTTCATTTTCCTATTTCGTGAGGTGTTTGGTTGTGTACTTGTAATAGATCAAATAAATGCTTAAACGAAAAAAATCCTTAGGGATACATTTTCATAAACTTCTAAAGGCTACTCGAGGACAAGTAGGATTCAAGTGGAGGGATATTTGATGGCATCAAGTAACGTCTATTTTATAGCATTAGTTATCCTATGTAATTAACCCATTTTGTATAATTATTGCAAAGAATTATTACTCAATCGTTTGTATTTGAGAATTGTAGTAATTATGGAGTACTTGGTGAAGATTAACTAAAAGGCACACATTATAGAGCTTAAACGAAGATATATGATTCTGACAACCAATACGCTGTATCCATCAAGGAAGATACGACATATTTGTGCCTGCACTCACTAAAGATCACGAAGGAAACAAGATCCAATATGTCATATCCAGGAAGGGTAATACGACGTATTTTTTATGGGAATAAAATATTCTGAAAGATATCAAACGTGGTCCCTACTCCAAGAAATCTTCAATACGCTGAATCCAAGACTTTGGATACATCGTATCGAACCGACTTCAGACCCTATAAATAGAAAACTCAAAAACGAGTTTTAAGTGTGCTAAATTATATTCTCAATTCTAAACCATAAAAGTCGATTTTCAGAGGAGAAAAAAAGCAGAAGAGATCGAGCAACGTGATTAATTCCATAGGAGACAACGTGTAATTTCTTATACTCTTGTAAAGCCCAAATCTTATGTTAAACATATAATACGAAAGTTATATGAAAACCAAGAAACACATAACTTAATGACCCAGCCCAATGAAATATCGAGCATCTTTTTTTATTTATCATAAAGTTTCAGTTTATCTCAAGAATGCCAGCTAAATAGCCATGTAAAAAAGGACCATTAAGAAGATTTTTAGGGACACGTTTACATGGTGGAGGGCAAGTGGACCTTTGTCTCATAAAGTATACCTGCAAATTCACAACATGGTAGTTAATTTCAGAAAGATAGTACAAATATATTTTGCTACAGGAACCAACAAAACCAAAATATTTTTGGAACCCTCTCCTTAACCTAAAACTATAACAGAAAATAGAAAGTTCCTTGAAAAACCGACGCCATATAAAACTTGGACCGTTTTGCATAGATTTCATAGTAAAAAATCACTTTTATTATTGACCTTAATGACATTTTTTTAAATGCAATAATATCATTAGAACAACAAAAGCAACAACCCGAACCAAAAGTGGTGTGTAGACGCCAAATTCTCGTAAGCCGGAGCCTAAAAATTGAGATAACAGAAATGTATACTAAGAAAGGAACACGGAGCTCACAGGAAAAACCAATTATATGATCTGGTTTAGGAGCGATGATTTTGACCTCAGATTCTAAATATTTGTGCAAAAGAAAACATCACAAGTAGGGCTGAGCAAATAGACCGGTGGACCGGACCGGACCGGAAAACCGGACCGAACCGGACCGATCGGACCGCGGTTCGGTCCACGGTCCGGGGTTTCTTTTGGACCAATTCGGTCTTCAGTCCGGTTGTCCGGTCCGGTTTCCGATCCAAAAAAACCGAGATGAAGCCTTATAAAGATCCGGACCGGACCGAGGAACGAACCGCGGACCGACCCGGACACGGGAGCCTGAGGGACCGAACCGGACCGACCCGGACCGGACCGACCCGGGACCGGACCGACCCGGTGAGCGGACAGAACGGACCGGACTATTTCGGTCCGGTCCACCCGGTCCGGCTTTTTAGACTCATTTCGGTTCGGTCGGTCTAGCGCGTCGGTCGGTTTTGGTCCGTTGCATCACCCTAATCACAAGTGACTTTTTTTCTCTCTTGTAAACGACGACCTCCCCATATCTACCCACATAATCCAAACTTTAATACAGGGATGTCCTTTTGTTTTTGTTATTACTAATCAATGACTACCTCCCCATATCTACCCACATAACCCAAACTTTATTGACAATATGGTATATGAGTTCTTTATTTTAATTGAAGCAAAAAAATTTAAATGTTCTCTAAAATAAATTTCAAACACCATTAATGATACGTTGTGCCAAAAACATCTAAAAGAACTGAAAAAATATGGAGCATGCCAACCCTTTCAAATCCATACGGTAATCAAATACACTATATGACACAAAATACAAACGGCTTACCAAATATATGTATGCTCAATCTACAAAGAAAATTCCAGTAGCTTGATACCCTGTTTCACGATCAAAAGGAAAAGAACCAAATATACAAACTGTATTTTTTAAACCATTTGTTTCAACTTTCAACAACCTACAAATACCTTATACAATGAAAACGCAACTTGGAGACCAAATAAATTTCATATATCCGTTTCATGAGTTGGTATTGGACAACAAAATATCATTATCTGCAAAAGAAAAAGAAAAAAAAAGATGTACAAATTTCAAGCTTGATTGAACATATTCAGTAAAAGAGAAAATGGTTTGTTACCTTTGGTAAATAATTGATGACGACAAAATCAAAATCTCATATGACCATCTCAAGGTCAAGTATTAAGGTGCATTGGATTTCAAAATTCAAATTGTGATAAGAAATTTTCATGTTTCCAATAAAGGTGCATCGGTAAAAGCAAGTTTTTGAAATTAAATAATGGCCGGAAATAAGCAAAGAAAATAGATAGTATTGATACCAGAAACAAAAAATTATATACGTAGTATCTATTTATGACATCACCAATTGCAACTTTAAATTCAAAGGATATCTGCATTGGATGACATGTTCAAATTGGCAATTTTATGATCTCAGCCAA
This sequence comes from Tanacetum coccineum, assembly GCA_026074375.1. Taxonomy (NCBI): domain Eukaryota; kingdom Viridiplantae; phylum Streptophyta; class Magnoliopsida; order Asterales; family Asteraceae; genus Tanacetum; species Tanacetum coccineum. The sequence goes on along the minus strand of BQNB010075842.1, from coordinate 6,708 downwards.
AACTTCTTTTTAATAGAAGAGTTAATTTCATAATTCGTCCATAATGTTTGTCGGGTATAACGGATTTAATCCTTTCGAAACTTTTTTAACTGATCCAGTCCCCAAACTTTTGACCCGTATCGGGTTTGGTCCCTTGACCAAAAATTCTGTGTGTTGACTGTTGAAATACATTTTTTATACGGTAAAAGGACAAAAATACCCTTGTTGATATTATTATTAATATTACTATTATTTTTTAATATTTTTTTACTATTATTATTATTATTATTATTATTATTATTATTATTATTATTATTTAATTATTATTATTAATAATAAAACCAAATCAAACACCTCACATTTCATTCATCTCTGGGTCACCTATAATCTCCGACCACCACCTTATTTTTCCGGCAACCTATCAACGAACACACCACACTTCATTTTTCATCTTTTCCATTCTCATCAAACATCCCACATCTTTTCCACTCACCAAGAACTATATTTGGACAGAAACATAAAAACCAATATGGTTACAAACACCCCACATATTTTCGACTCATCAAGAACTATATTTGCTTCGGTGGTGGTCAGATCCGTCCGTCTCCTATTAAAAAAGAAAGATCTAAAACCCTCTCATCAAAAAACCACCGAATCAAAAGCCAATATTGTAACTGAAATCTATGAATACATCACTATAAATTGGCTTTTTAAAACTGAAATACATCGGATCTTGGTGGCTACCAGATTTTGTTTTGGATTATTGTGGTTCGCCGGATTTGGTTTCTTGAGAGGGAGAAAGAATATGAATGGTGTTTATGTATTGTGTTTTGAGAAAGAATATGAATGGTGTTGAGGTGGACATATTTACTTGATCATTTAATGTTCAGATGGTGTGATGGGTTAAATGGTTGGCGGTGACGATTTTTTATAGTGGTGGTGGTGTTGGGTTTCGATGGTGGTTCTGATAGAAAGTCGTCGGGGCTGTTGTGAGTCCGGCGAGGGATGGTGGTGATTCATGGTGTGTTTAAAAAAATGAGAGTTTTGAGATTTGGGGAGATGGAGAGATAGATGTAAAAGAGTTGAGATTTGGGGAAAGTGAGAGAGATAGATGCGATGGTCTATCTGTGTATATGTTCTTTTTGTGCTGATGGAATAGCATAAAGCTATTCTCAGTAACGAAACCAGAAAGTGGAATAATGGTGAAGGTAGTGGTGTATATGAGTATAGAAGAGGAGGTTGAAGATAAGGATATTTTTGTCATTTTGCTTTATAAATATATATTTAACAGTCAAACTAACAGAGTTAGTGGTCAAGGGACCAAACCCGATACGGGTCAAAAGTTTGGAGACTGGATTCGTTAAAAAAATTTCGGAGAGACTAAATCCGTTATACCCGACAAATATTAGGGACGAATTATGAAATTAACTCTTAATAGAATGTATAGATTTTGGAACTAAGGGTAATTGTTTTTGGTACAATAGAATTATTGAGGAAGAAGGAGAAATGGAATTGATTTCATTTCCATTGTTTGGTTAAGAGAAAGAAATGAATTCTTTGAGGAGTTTGGTCATTTGTAATTAGTGTGGAAATCATTTCCATCATAATTGATGTGGAAACCATTTCTTACTTGTGAGAATTCATTTGAGCCACAAAACAAAAGAGATTTATTTATGTTTTATTTATTTATTATTTATTGTTATTATAAATATTAAAATTATTATTATTATTATTATTATTATTATTATTATTTATTATTATTATTTTTTTTATTATTATTATTTTTATTATTATTATTACTATTATTATTTTACTGTTACTTTCTAACACGTCCAACCGAAAACACCGGCCGCCAAACATCCCGCAGCAGAGCGCGGGTGACCTAACTTGTTATATCTATTTGTGGTAAAAGACCGTACACCTAATCCTTATCATATCACTTAAAAGGAAAATAATATCAGTGAGTAAATTACAACCACAAACTTCTTCTGGTCCCTAACCAAATAAACATCCAGTGGTCCCTAACCAAAGAAATCAATAGTTAAATTGTACTGTAATTGATTTTTATGTACAAAGATGATTTCATAGAGGGTGCTACTATTGGTACCCCTCTGGCCCATAAAAAGTACGAATGTTTCATACTTTTTGGTCTTTTTGTCCTCTTTTTTATAGTGCAACGCAATTTTTTATCAGGATCTGTTTCGTAATTTTTAACAGTTTCATACTTTTGACCTGTTAAACTTTATAATTTTCGTTTCGCATTCTGCGTTTCACTGTTTTATAATATAAACAAAATTATAAAAAAAAAAAAACCCAGAAAAACCAGGGGGGGTACAAACGGCTTTTCAGAAGGGTACAAATAACATGAGCCTTTCATAGAGGGTTATTGGTACCTAATATCCTTAAAATATAAACAATAATTCTTTTTATTATCAAATTTATTGACAGGACACGATAGTTTTTTTTTTCTTCATATATTTTGCCTTTTATTATTTTTTACTTGTCAAACTTTAAACTGTAGTTTTTATTCTACATTTTTTTTCGGTAGTTACTCACTTTATTAACATGACAAGATAGTTTTTACTATTTCATGCTCCGTAATTTTGTGTTTTACTACTTTTAACTTATCAAACTTTTTATTTGATATTTCGTTTTTTTATTTCGTATTTTAATTATAAAAACTGATTTATAAAAATTAAAAATATATATATCTTTTATTTTCAACAACGAGTGGGAACTTAACTCGCGCGTTGCGGCGGGGGCTAATTTGTTACTGCGGTGTGTCGGTGAACAAAGTTTTCGTTTAGAGACTTGTTGAAACTTTTTGTCATATTTGGGGGTTATATTCGTTGTGTCTTAACTTTTTTTTGAAGGGCCATTTTTTTCTAACTACTGACGTAAACATAGTTGCTGCCTATGTGAGGCATTGGTTTCTAGTTTTTGGCTTTCTATAAAATAAATAGGTTGGTAAGAATTTTGTTGTTTTTGTTGTATCTTTTTGTTGAGCTAATGAATTTGCCTTATTCTAAAATACGAACTTACTTGTACATTAAGAAAGTGAAACATAGTTTTTTCATACAAATAGGCATACAAAATAGGACCATAAACCATTATTATTTGGAAAAATATCAAACATAGTTTGCTTCCGCCACAATCAGATATACTTTATTAGAACATATACAGTAGTTTATAGTTAATAAGAACACGTGAGAATTCGCTCACCATCTCTTCAGGTATGATGAGCGGCTGCTGCAGCCACTGGCAGTGGATTTGGCATGTGTGGACCTGGAAGAACCGCAGGATATGGAACCGGGGGTCAGTTCATTGCTGCACGTTCCATTCCCATTCCCATCCAAATAACAGTCGTTTTGCTACTTCGTACCTTTTTTTCGCCTCCTTCTGATATGTTGATCTTGCGCCCGTATTTGTTGTTTTCATTTGCCCAGTTGTGAACTTTCAACATCGCTGCACAATCACAATCGCATCACTTAGCAATAAACTATAAATATTCAGAAAGTAGCAAATTAAAAAAAGGCGTGACACATTTAGAGGAGAAAGAAAGAGCAAAGTAAAAATTATGAAGAAAGTATGATAACAGCTCAATGCAACTTAAAACTGCAAATAGTAGAATATTCTCGGCATTATCAAATTTACATATCTGCTCAGAAGTTTAAATTGGAAACAAATCATCTTACTTGGTGATAATTGTCAGCAGAGCATACACGAAATGTAAGAAATCATTTTGTTTTTGGACTCTTTTTTCCAGTGTTGTAAAAATCGGTCATGGCGGCCGATATATCAGTGATATATCGCTTGGCGGTGGTCCACCGCCACGATTTTTAGCAAATCGGCCAAACTTGGCGTTTTGGTCAAAATCGGTCAACGGACCGCCTAGGCGGGCCAAATCGGTCAAATCGGCCGCCTAGGTCAACGCTAGTCAACAAAACGGCCCATTTTTTGTGGTTAGATTTTCTGCTTATGATGGTGTTTTCTGGTGGAGAAGCTATAAAAGAGGAAGGAGAAGATGAAAAGAGAAGATGAAAGGAGAAGAAAGAGGCTGCATTTCCATTTTTTAACCTAACCCTAATAAGTTAGGTTTTAAAGTGGTTTCTTGGGCTAATAACTTGATGGGCTTTAATAACTTGATGGGCTTTAATTTAAACATACCCAATACTAGACATAACACTTATATCAGTAACATATATATAACATATATAACTAAAAAAAGTTGGAAAAACTAAAAAATTTAATAAAAATATGTAAATATTTATTTTTTTAAATAATTTCCTTTGTAATTTAGGGTCTCCGCCAAGAAACCGATATATCGCCGCCAAGACCGATTTATCGCTTAAAGGTGGTTGACCGCCGAGGTACCGCCGAGCGATATTTACAACACTGCTTTTTTTCTACAGTCCACATATGCAAGCAGAAAAACATTAAACTCCTAATGTTTAATTTTTAGAAGATTAACCAAAGATACTTTTCTGTCTAGTGGCCATTAAGTTTTTATTCTGATAACCTTATCTTTAGTGAGTAAATGTAAAATGTCAGTTTTGACCCATTTACTTTTACCCAAGTCGATCAGGTAATATTTTTAACTATAAAAATTTCAAGCACATATGCTAGTAAAAAGTGTGACAATATTAATTGATCTCCACAGCGGTGTGACAATATTCTTATATAAATCGAGAGGCATAATGTTGACCCATTTGCTTATGAATGAGTCGATAACTGAACATAATTGTAACCATTAATCACTAACCTGGACGTCTTAATTTGGTACTTGAAATTTGTGTCCCTATAAGCGAACTCCAAACACCAATATCACCTGCACATATAATTTATATGACAATCAGGAAAACGTCTTTCTTGAATGATGCATCGAAAGTAGGCACATACTTAAAATCATAATGACCTTTGTATTAAGCCCACAGAAAACACATTTGGTTTAAATAATACATTAAAATCATTTCTGGTCAGAATTTGTCAAAATGGGTTTGTATCAGAACGCGTTAAGATCGGAGGTAGATACATGACGTGCAAAAAAGAAAAAAAAATCTTCTCTCTAACCCATGATTACACTTGGCCTCTTTAACAAAATTGGACCACATTCTAACTAAGCTACGCGCCTCTTCTAGACCCATTCGGAAACCTGTCTGCTTGAACTTAAGGGCGGGATCTACTATACCTAAGCTGTCATTGGGTTGGGATTAACGTTCTCGTAACACTGCTTGCGCTCCACATTTGAGCATAAACCTCTGGATGTGATAGCAACTGTTTTGAAAGTAAATTAGCCTACTAAGGTCTTTAGCTAGCTCACACTTTTATTCTAGTTACATAATGCAAATAATTGCTGCTCCTGTTATTAAATACTACATTCTTTTCTATGTTAGTCTCACTTTCGGATGATTTTCAACTCGTTGACCTATCCCCCTTGTGTTTAAACCCTTTACCTTATCTCATTTGACCAATTAGAAATGAAACATGCCCAAAACAGGTACACAACACAAAGTTAGTTCGTTGGTATATTTACCTGAGATACTTGAACGACTGCCTCTGCTATTCACATATCGGGAAGCCGTGACCTTTATGTTGGCACCTGCAATAATAAGACGACAAATGCATCAGGTAAGAGTTATTTGTTTTATCTATAACATGATTACATTATTACTCTTAATTTGTTTTCTTATTATTTACGCAAAAGTTTGGCTCATTACCAAGCAAGAAAGAATGTATCAAACCTCAGATTTCAAGAAACCTTGAACTGCTTGTAGCAGCAGTGGACCGCTATCTCCGTTCCTGTTTAGTGTAATTAAACCAAAATATAAATTCACTCTTCACCTTTTTTTTTCCTCACCTGCAAGGCAAAACACACTCGTTACTCACAACGCACAAAAATACTCGCCGGAGGAAGAAGAAAAGAAAGAAAAATGAATAACGGTGGGAGTGACGCAATTTCGGGGTACCATGGCGCCATGTCATTGGTCCTGATATTTGCCAATGGCAGCCCCGTACCATGTGCAGACAGTATTTCTTTTTGCCATAAGTATTGATAAAATGACTAATAGGATAAGATGAGTCAACATTTGCCGCGTTCATACATTATTGCTCAAGATATTTCACTAATCAGTAAAACCTGTTTTGTTGCTCTAAACAAAAGTTAGACAGTTTGTTTCTCAATACAACAAAGGCAAAACGTTACATAAAATTAGATTTTTATGGGATAAATTTGTGCAACAAAACCGATTTTCTGATTATCTGTGCACTAAACAAACGGAAGTAACAAGCTCAAAACAGGCCCAACGTAAGCCCACGAAGAAAGCGTCAGCCCAACAATGCACCGACCATTTGTGAAATGTTATATAGGGTAATAAAAAATCTGTTACAAAATGACAAAACACTGAAAAATGAATCACTTAACAAAGACTGACTTGATAACCTAAAAAGTGCTGGACCTAAAAAGTGATGGACCTAAAAAATGCTGACATTATTTGTGACAAAATATTGCGTGTTAAAATATAAAAAGTAAAATACACATGTCAATGGTAGGGATGGCAACGGGTCGGGTTCGGGGTGAGTTTTAGTGTATCTGTACCCGTTTATAATATTCACATCTGTACCCGCCCCATTACCCGTTGGGTATCCGGTTAATATTATCCATCGGTTTTTCGGGTTTCCACGCGGGTATCGGGTATTCCCAATTGAATATTTTTATAGAAAAATGACAGG
>BQNB010075841.1:0-31346 GCA_026074375.1 Tanacetum coccineum | reverse complement strand
ATACAAAACATACCTTCCTCAAACAAACAATCAACTTAGAACTTCATTAAATCCTAGGAACCAAGCCACAGTTCAAGACGGCAGGGTTGTGGTTCAGAATGTTTAGGGTCGACAGAATAGAGGACAAGGTAACAATGCACGGGGTACAGGTACGACTAGTTATGGGGGAGCTCAGAACAGAGTCGGGAATGCTAATCCAGGTCAAGCAAAGTAGGTCAAGTGCTACAACTGCAACAATATAGGCCACATATCAAGGAATTGCACTCAGCCCAAGCGACCACAGAACTCTGAATACTTCAAAGACAAGATGTTACTAATGCAAGCTCAGGAGAATGGGGTGGCATTGGATGAAGAACAGTTACTATTTCTTACAGGTGGACATGACAACGCCATTAATGAAGATGTGGATGAGCAACCTGTTCAGGATTTAGCACTTAATGTGGATAATGTGTTTCAAGATGATGACTGTGATGCTTTTGATTCTGATGTTGATGAGGCACCTACGGCACAAACTATGTTCATGGCTAATCTATCATTTGCAGATCCTGTTTATGATGAAGCCGGTCCATCGTATGATACAAACATTCTATGTGAGGTATACGACTATGATCAATATCAGGATGCTGTTTGTGAACATCATGAAGAACACGAGATGCATGTGATGTACAACCAAACTATGTTGTTGACTCGCATGCCGATTATACGAGTGATAGTAATATGATTTCGTATGATCAGTATGTAAAGGACAACGCAGTACCAACTGTATAAATCAATGTATCTACTATTCTAAATGATGCATACATGATGATATATAATGATATGTATGAACCTCATTCCCAATCGGTCTCTAAAACAACATGGAACACAGTAGTTGATACTTCACTAACACTTAACTTTGAACCATTCTAAGGAACTAGTTTTGCACTGTATGAAAGAGGGTCAGGTGTTGATGAATTAACGAAAAAGAGTTAACAAAAAAAGATTGTGACCAATTAAGATTAGTTATCACTGACCGCAAATCATTAATGGAAGAAAATTGAAAAAGGAAATTCATTCTGTAAATTGCAACTTGCTTCTACCTTCAACCATTAACAAGTCAATGGTAGAAGGTTACGTCTTTGGAAAAAAGATTTTAAACAGAAAGAAATAATATTACACTGAAGAATTTTTAGACATGAAAGCATTAAAAGAAAAGGTCGAGGATAAACTATACAAACAAGACCAGTCTCTTTAAACAGTTCACATGTTGTGTAAACCAAGGCCCTATTATGATGAACTAAATAAGGTAGCTATTGGTTACAAGAACCCTTTATGCCTCACCCATGCAAAACAAGTTCAGCCTGCTTTATATAATGGTCATGAAATTATCAAAACCAATCATGTCCCGGCCATAGTGCACTGATTGGCAAAATAGTATATATATAAAACAACTCAAATGCAAATCTCAACCAAATGCCCTTGACCAAGGGAAAAGGTCAAAATCTACACAAAGAGATAAAATATATAAGATCAAATCAAAATTAAAAGATTCCGAAAGAGTATAATTCCCGGGTTTATGTCCCAACGAGGCTTTTGCAATTGAATTTATCTGGTTTGATGAGAAAGTGAATGATGGAAACACTGATATAATTAAATAAAAGTTAATTAAATCAAAACCTAATTTAATTAGGGGAAAACAAGCAAAGGAAATGGGCGATCTTAAAAAACTACGGGAAACAAAATGATTTATAGGGGAAATCCTAAAATAGATTTAATTCTAAAATACGGGGGGGAACAGAATTGGTATCAGGGAAACCTAAATATTAAAAATTAGAAAATAAATGCAAATAAATTAAAAATCATAAATTAATTCTAATTAATCTAACTTGAAAAATAAAGATAATAGAACTTTTAACGGAGGTTCTGTCTTGATGTAAAACGAAAAGAAACGGTTTTACAAACACACTCGGTTTAAAAACGGTGTCTAAAAACTGAGATTTAAGAAAAAATTGAGCCTACACTAAATTTTATATTTTTCCTAGACCACTAAATGACAAAGAAAATTTTATCAAAAAAGAAAATTATTTTTCTTTTCTTTTGTGGATTTTTATGAATTTTTAAAAGATTAATACTAATTAAAAACTAAGTAATTAGAAAATGGTAAAAAAATAAAAGTTTTATAAAAAAATTCTAAAAAAATTAAAATTAAATAAAGAAAAGTAACATCTAAAAATATAAAATGCCCAAATTTTACTGATTAAATTAAAAGTAATTAACTAATTAGATTTTACCTAAATTAATAAATATCATTAACTAAAAAGAGTAACAGCTGATTAAACTAGAGGACTCTAAACTGAGTAATGCAACAAGGACAAAGGGGTAGGTGGTAACAGTGTAACTAACCACGGGACTAACATTGTTATCTAGAAAAGACAAAATTACACAAAAATGGTCCCTGTATGGGACCCGGGATTGCAAGGTGGGTCCAAAGTACTTATTAGACAAAACTCAAAACAGCAAACTTCTAGAGGAGCTTATAGGGAACATTTTTCATAATAAGCACTAGTGCTGAATCTCAAAGAATAAGCCAGAAATGTAAGGTTTTGAGGGCTGCAGGCTTATTAAGCTTATTGGCTTAATTTTCTTTTCTTTTTGGGGTATAAGGCCAACCAAATAACTAGAAAACTATAGGGGAAGTTAATAGGGTAGAGGGGTAATGTACGAGTCCCTAATTATAAGCTATGGCATTCTAATAAGTCCTAAAATAAGCTGAAAGTGAAATAAGCTATGTTCACAGTTTAACAAGAAAACAGAAAAAGTGCTACTTTTAAGCTACTATTAAGCTATGCTAGAAGGGGAGTTAAGCTACAAAAGTTTGGGCGAATTAAAGAGAAAACTACTATTAAGATATCAAATAAAAGCTAAAAGGTCCTAGAGATTAATATCAATATGAAGCTATAAAAAGGGTGCTGAAAATTGGTTTCAGCACCAGGGGAAAACATGCAGTGGGCTTAAGGCTTTTTTTAGCTTATCAAAATAAGCTCTTATGTGCTTTTTTAGCCCACAACCAATCAAAGGGACTGATGTGTTAAAAGGGGTATAGTTCAGCTATTTTCTCAAAAGATCGAGGGCTTATAGGCCTATTTTTTAACTGCTGATAATTGGGGCTTAAAAAGTGGGGGCAGTTTTCAAAAATTATGCATGATACTTTGGACCATACTTGGTCAAACCAAAGGGACAGCACAAGGGGGCTTTCTAAATGGCTAGAAACAACCAAATAAGCACAACCAAAGTGTGCTTAAGCTGCTTATGCAGCTTGAGTACTTAAGCTCACTTTTGCTTATTGGAAAATTGACAGAAACCAAAAGGGACTTAAAAAACTATTTTTAAACTAAAACTTGTAATTAAAGTGGTCTATTATGACTCACACACTCAGCCAAGAGTGGCTGAGTGCATATAACCCATGGCAATCCCCATATTGACCCATTTTAAGGTAAAACCAAACACCCCCTTAAATATTTAAAATGGATTTTTTCAATGATTTTTTGGGTAAGAAGGTGAGAAATGGTTTATAGGTGTTGTTTTAGTAGCTTTAACACATTTTTGAATAGAATAAAACAGATTTAACAACTAAAATTAAGGCTTAAAATTTCGATAATAGCAATATCACAAACTCTTAACTTTTTATTAAACTGAAAATGATACAACAAAAACTTAAAAAGAACTCAGTACAATAATTTTAAATGCAAACTTAAGTAAAATTTTACACTAAGAAAAAGTAAAAAAAGTTATGTTGTTCGGCTTGGGCTTCTCTTCCTTTTATAGCAGCTCAAAAGCTCTTGGGCTGTGTTACTTGTGAGTGTACAATGTCCAGGCATCAATCCTAGCCTTCCATAACACTTCTTATGATCTCAACCATTGAAGGGTGTGCTCGGGTTGTGTGAATTTGGCAGGGAAGGGGTTATAGGGGTCAATAGGTTGTGGGAAGTGGTAGGGGTGAGCTGGGAGAGTACTTGGGAGGTGGTATGGCAAGAAAAACCATGGGAAAGAGTGGGTTTGATTTTGGCGGGTACATGGAGGGTACAGTTCTTGGTTGCAGGTTTAAAAGAAGTCTTTGGAGAAGAGGCAATTATGGCCCCTCATGTTTTCTTCTCTTTTCATTTTCTATTTGGCCGATTTTAGTTATAAGATAGTTTGGGAAATGTCACTTTTGGTCCTTGTCGTTTTATAACTAAAAGAAATAAAAGGATTTGGTTAATTACAAAAATGGTCCCTGCTGTTTTTAACTAAAAGAAATAAAGAAGGTTAGGGTTAATTGCATTTTCAGCCCTTGTGTTTGTTTAAACCTTTTTTCTTTTTAAAACAACTTTCAAACTTGGCAATTTAGCCCCTAAAGTTTTATTTTTTTCATTTTTAATTATAAAACAAAGTTTTAAAATTTACATTTTGGTCCTTATGTTTTATAAAAAAGGATTGTGGGCTTTTGTTGGGCTTGGGTTTGTATTGGGCCCACTGGGTTTGGGTTTGGGCCCAATAAGGTGTAGGCTTGGTTATTGGGCTTTTTCAAGCCCAATAAGGTGTAGGAGTGGGTTTTGTGTGTACAATGGCTGAGATTGGCTGTAACTGGGATGGTTCGGGCTCTTTTTTCTTCCGGCCTTCAATTGTCTTCACAGTCTTTGTCAATTGCACATAAATGGGCTGTTGTAATTGATTGAGGGCCCATTTGGTCTTCACAGTCTTCATAAATATACTATTGGGCTTTCCCGGCCCATCAGATGGGTTAAGATTGCATCAATAGTTTTTCGTTCTGGCTCCGGTTTGATGCTGGATTCTTTCTGTTTTGACTCTGACTTTGACATTTTGGACTTTGGCCTTGATTGTTGCACAGTTCTTTTCCATTCCATGTCAGGTTTAGTCATTTTGGACTTGGTTTTTCTGTCTTTTTGATAGTTATCAACTTCATGCACAATACAAATGCAAAGCCAAACATAATATTTCTGGCAGTTTTTGTCTGTTTTTTGGTCATTTAAGCACGTTTTAGAGGTAAAAAGATGTGTGTAATTAAGCACTTTTCAAATTCCCCCCAAATAAGGTATTGTGTCGTCCTCACGCAATGTTATGAAGTTTAAAACAGTAAGCCCGTTTTCACCCATTTTCTGAAATTTTACACTAACTTCAACTAAATATTTTTGGGATTTCTCATTTTTTAACATGTTTGGCTTTTCTTTCATTTATTAATTACTGGGATTATAGAATGAGAATAAGCGCCCGTAGAGTGATATACGGTATGTCACTTACGGAAAAATTCATAGTCCTCGATTTTCACAAGTTTCCAAGCTAAGCAATTTAAACAAGATCATTGTCGATATAAGTTTAGATGTTAAGCCCTCATACTTATGACTTGTGAATTTTCAACTCCCAATATGGATATACGATTGAATGTGTGTACTCATTTTAATTTAAACCTTAGAGTCACTTATTTCATAAGTTCCATAATTCAAAAAATGAATCATGACTCAATAGCATACACTTATTAAGACTTCGTAACTTGATTTCGAGATTTAAACTTTAGAACTTTTTGCAACATTTTTAACATCATAATCATAAGTTCTTTAAGCTAGGAATGCGTTGCTTAGTTTGAACCCCTACCTCGTGGTTAACGGAGCAGGATATCACAACCAACGACCGGTGTTCTTAGTTTGATAAAACCACACCGTTGTTAGCGTGTGGAAATCACATCAACACCTTTATTCCAATCATGGCTAAGGATTGGTGTCTTAGTTTGAACCCTCACCTAGACCTTTCTTCTAAGTGAGATATCACGACACACCAAATCCCTAGAAGTAAAGACGTCTTAGTTTGAACCCCCACCTCGTGGTTAACGGAGTGGGATATCACGACACATCTTTTACTTGCTCCATAATATCAACTGCATGCTTCATTGGCAAAATTTCCATATTCATGCATTTTTGCATTCACATTTCATTCATGCTTCTTTGGCATTTTCTTTTTTAAATTATACAAAATCTCGCTCTTTTGAAAACTCAAGTTTCAAAATTTGAAGCTTTTTCTGAAAACTATCGATTGACTTAGTTGAATTTAAATTGGAGAGTACGTATGATTTGGTGGTTTAGAAATTCAAGGGGAGTGAAAACCACAAGTTACTTGTATAAGTTTTTAGAAGAAATCTTGCTTGGCACATAAACATGTATTTAACTCTATCATTTCAGTTCTTCACATTATTAATATTCAAAGCTATAGAATTCGTGTGATAGCTGGCCTAAAGGAATAGCTAGGGCTCAACACGCCAGATCAGTCAAAATATTATTCTTACTTACCAAAAGGAAAAGCAAAACTGTGACAAAAACATCTTATTATATTTTTGAAAAATTTTCATTTTTTTCATTTTTTTGGTATTTTGGTGGAAAAAAAAAAAAAACGGTTCAGTTTGGTAACAATGCTTGCAGGACAACAATCAAAATCGAATGATACCCCCCCAAACTAGAACTAAACATCGTCTCGATGTTTTGAGGGTACTACATTAATCCTAAGCCGTTTATGAGGGTATGCCATAAAGATAAAACGTTAGCTCGATAAGATTAGGATTTCAGATTCCCAAATGAAGCTGAGGATGTGAAACTCTTGATGAATGGACAAAAATGAGAGTCTTCACAATCCGGGCAATCTGGACAATATCAACAACAACAACATGGAAAAATACACGAGTAATGGAAAAAGAACAAGCCTTATCTTAGCACAACAACAACACTTTTACAACTACCGGATAAGCATGGGGTAGCATCCCACGAAGCGCTTGTTTTTAGGTCGCGATGCTTTGACCATCAAAGGATTTATAGATCCTTGGAGGAAAGTTTGGAGAATCTGGAACTAACAAGTGTGAGTACGTTCCCTCAAAGTAGTGCTTGAGCAGTTTGACCATTCACTTTGAATTGAATTCGGCACGTTGGCTTGAGAAAGCTCAACAGTTGCCGTATGGAAATACTTTAGTGGATGGTTGATGAAAGGGTCATCCAACGGGATTTTAGTTCCCCGAGAAAATCGTTAATCTGGAATTACAAGAGGAGCTCGATCATACGATGTTGAAACACGGTTTTTGATCTTAGAGTACGCATGGAGCCTCTTTGTTTTGGCCTTTATAGAATCAAAGGTCTCATAGGCATGATCACGAAGTTCATTAAGTTCATATTGAGTTGAACTTTCGGGTGATCCACCCGTATTTTAGGATCGAAGTTTGCTTGTTTTTAAGGCAGTAGGCTTTGTGCTCAAGCTCGATCGGAAGATGGCAAGCCTTTCCATACACAAGCTTGTAAGGAGTACACCCGATGGGTGTTTTGTAAGCTTTAGTGCGGAATGGCCCATAGTCTGCTCTTCTAGTTTGTCCGACAGGAGGCACAGGTTTTCACCTAGGTTCTTTCAAGGATTCTGTTTCAAATCACGATTTGATACTTCCACTTGCCCACCTTGTTTGTGGGTGATAAGCGGGTGGAGAGACGGTGAGTAAACTCCATATTTCTGCATGACTTAGTAAGGTCATTACAGGAAATGGGTTCCGCGATCACTTATGATTGCACGGGGGCTCCAAATCTGGCGAAAGAGAGATTTCAGAAATTTGCAAACTACTCGGGCATCATTGGTGGGGAGCGCTTTTGCTTTCAACCCATTTTGACAAATAGTCGACGGCCACAAGAATATACTTGTTCCCTCGTGAAGACGGGAACGGGCCCATAAAGTCGATGCCCCACATGTCAAAGATTTCACAAACTTGGATGGAGTTTTGAGGCATCTCATCGCGTTGTGAAGTTTTTCCTTGACGTTGGCAGGAGTCACAGTTCTTGACAAAACTCGTGGGAATCTTATTGATGGTGGGCACAGAAGAAAGAAGAAACGGAGTCAAGATCTTTTTGGCTGGTGACGGTTTGCTCCACTGATGTCCCCCGGTGGGTCCATTGTGGCAAAGCTGAGAATCGCAAGAGCTTTCATTGCCGTGCACACATCGCATCTTGATCACTTGATCCGCACAAACATTTTTAAACAAGAAGGGGTCATCCCAAAAAATAATGTTTCACAGGTCCTTGAAGAAACTTATTTTGCTGTTGGTTGGAACATGCCCTTCACAACGAGGTTTACCCGCGTGGATAATTTGCAAAATGTAGGCAAACCCGGGTTCTAGAATCTCCACGAAAGGTCACCATATTTAACGTCTCAAGAGGAAACTTTCATTTATCTCTTAGGATCATTGACGTTTTCATACGGGGTTTTCCAATCTGGACAGATGATCGGCTGCGAGGTTCTCGGTCCTAGGCTCCTTTAGTATCAATAACTTTGAATGTCAAATTCTTGGAGGTGGAGGAAACCATCGGGAGCAATCTCGCTTGGCATCCTTTTTTGCAAAGAGAGATACTTAAGTGCGGAATGGTCGTATGCACTATGCTTTTGTTCATGATGAAGGAAGACCTGAAATTTCTTCGGAAAGCATACACATATGGCAAGTAACTCTTTTTCAAAGTCGTAGTGTAGTTCGTTTGTGATTCAATCAAGGTACTTACTAGCATAGTGGATAGGCCGAAATGGTTTCTCTTGACGTTGCCCAAAACTGCACCTATGGCGGGAAATGCTTGCATCGCACATAGCTCAAATGGAAGGTCCCAGTTTGGAGCAATCAAGATTGGAGCTTCCGTAAGTCTATCTTTCAATGTTTGGAAAGCTCGAATGCAGTCATCGGAAAAGATGAATGGAGTATTCTTCTCAAGGAGATGGGTCATAGGTCGGGATATTTTTGAGAAATCCTGAATGAACCGCCGGTAAAAACCGGCATGACCGAGAAAACTCCTAATTCCTTTGACTGTGGTGGGATGAGGTAATTTTGCAATGACATCGATTTTGGCTTTGTCAACCTCAATCCTTTCTGTAGAAATCTTATGGCCGAGGACAATGCCCTCTTTGACCATAAATTGGCTCTTTCCAAGTTAAGAACTTAAGTTGGTGTCTTCACACCTTTGACGCATCTGGTCTAAACGGGTGAGGCAGTCAGAGTTTTGGAAAGAATTCACATAGAACGAGAAGTCGTCCATAAAGGTACTCTCTTCCATCGTCTTCTCAACCTGTCATGAAAGTTTGACTAAATAACATCCGTTGAAAAACGTGACAGGAGCATTGCATTAAGCCGAAAAGGCATGCGACGGTAGGCAAACGTTCCGTAATGGGCAAGTAAAAGTAGTCTTTCTGATCACGGGGGTCAATGGGGATCTGGAAATAACCGGAGTAACCTTCGAGGAAAACAGTTTGTATTCATTCCCGCTATCTCTCAAGCATTTGGTCCAGGAATGAGTAGAGGGATTAAGTGGTCATTTGCGGGTGGCTTCGTTTAATTACGATGTCAATGCATACCCGCCATCCGGCGTAACCAAACGAGTTGGAATCAACTTCATTTTCTTCGTCACTACCACAGTCATTCCTCCCTTCTTTGGTACACAATGTATCGGGCTAATCCCGGGACTTGTCGGAGTAGGGTAAATCAACCAGCATTCATGAGGAAGTTTTTCAACCTCCTTTTGTAATAACATCGTGGATTTTGGGATTTACTCTTTCTTTGATGTTGGATCGCTGGTGCCAGAGTCTTTCTTCCCATATGAATCTTGTGGGTACAAAATTTGGGTTGATACCTGATGTCAGAAATGTTTCCAAGCGGAGAGCTCGCTTTGTGGGATTTTTAGCACTTTTACGAGAGCGGATTTTTCCTCAACATCCAACTCTTTAGCAATAATGACGGGCAACTTGTTGTCGCCCTCCAAAAATGCATACTCGAGATGGGGAGGCAGTTCCTTGAGTTCAACCTCAGTAGGTTCTTCAACGGAAGAATTGGCTGTATTAGCTTCACAGACTTTAAGCTCAGTTCGGACTTCTGGGAGATAAGTTCCTTGACTTGGAGGGGGAAGTGGTGGTTCACTATTCAAGATGGCTTCTAGAATAAGAATGTCCCCCTCAGGATTTCATGTAGGAATGGATATATATGCTGGACAATCCGGGAGATCATCTGCTAGACCAAGGAAAGAGTCGCTTCTTCGAGAAGCAAGAAATCATTCCCCAAATGGCGTTAGGGTAGGAGAAGAAGTAGCAACCAATTTGGTCATAATAAGGATTGGAATTTCACTCGATGGGGTTATATCATTAAACCCAAGAACATATGTGGTATCCTCACCAAGCCATAACAATGACGTCAAAATTAATTCGACATATAGATTAAAATTCCCTATAATCACTAATACTTATCCAAAATATAATATAAAATTCTTAACTACCTAATCGTAA
The DNA here is from genome assembly GCA_026074375.1 of Tanacetum coccineum. NCBI lineage: Eukaryota > Viridiplantae > Streptophyta > Magnoliopsida > Asterales > Asteraceae > Tanacetum > Tanacetum coccineum. Next base: position 21,038 of record BQNB010075841.1, on the reverse strand, counting down.
TCTTAAAAATCACCCATTTTAAACAAACAAATACTTGATAACCTTAAAACCTCCCCCACTGTCCAATAAAAAAGTCTCTCTGTTGTGAACTATATTACTCGCTGTTTAACATGTCGTCAACAGAGTGTGTGAGAGATAGAGAGATTGCCAGATACTCACTTCACACCCTCCTCGACATAGCATCGCACTCTGATACAGTGCGTTCATCTTATATTGAACGTGTGGCCAATCATCCATACTCTCACACCACGCAGCTATCAACACCTCAACAACATGGTATCTCCCCCAACTGTTCCAGATGAGAACTCAGAGATCCTCTGCATATCCACCAGAGACACTACTATACTTGTATATCCCCGTGGTAAAACATACTATGTACTCAATAACCTAAACACTCCCATCCTCAACACTACTCTAGATCCATAATGATACAACTGTAATCATTGATACTCGTGTTGCAACTTAAATGTGTGACATAAGAACTCAATCTATGTTCGTATAGAAATCTCCCTACGTCTCACAACCGACAAACCCTAATTGTATCTCAGTACAATATTAAACACCCATTCGCTAGAGACCCTTCCCTACAGCCTCCACCCACAAACAATTAAAATACAAACAACCCCCCTACCTACTAGATAGTACAAATTAATGTGACCAACGACGACACTACACTGGCCATCTCGTGTAGTAGACATCTGAGATACCTGCACATCTCACAACTAGGCAGACCTTCTACAATTGGAGATTACGTGAGCTCTATCGAATCCCACCTCGCGCTCTATAGCTCGACACCCCCAGTTTAAGTACATGTGATCATCATCCAAGTATACTGTCATCTAGCCGCTCTAGAATGTCAGTGGTTACAACATACCCGCAGGCTCCAAGATCCCCAAATATCAACATACCCCCCCCCCCCCCCCATAAATTTGGTTATGCCACGCCCCCCCCACCCACCACTCCCCTGATGTGCATTTTAGCACAGCAAAATCCCTACGATCGTTTTTAGCAACAACGCACCCCATGTTTATGTTTAACCTCCCAGTCGTATACGACTCTCGTCCGTAGATGGAGTCTGTGATAGATCTACGACCTATAAGCTGCCTCCATGTTGGCTGGAGTGAAACGTCAGATACCGCCAGGCGACCCATCTTAGTGTTGTTGTAATATTGTCGTACGTACGCACCACTATGCTGACAACACTACAGGATGAAGAATTCATCACTCACTCTCTCTCTCCTGTTCACACACAGTATCGAGCCTCTCACCGCAGACGCGCTCTTCACCTTTAGAAGGATGAGTGGACTAGATATCGACATCTTCGTTGGCTGAGAGATCTCGTAACAGAAATATGAACAGAAGTATGTCGGTTATCAAGCGTAGATATAGGTACTCGAAACTCATACACTGTCTCTCTGAATGTGAAGTCGTCACAGAAGACAGGTGATATGTGTTGTTGTATTTAACAACCATCCCAGCTCACACCGCTTAAAGATAGTAGTGCCTGAATATAGAAGTCTGCTCATCCCTTTGACCTGTTACTGTTGCCTCTCTCTCACTGTAGTGTATGTTCTGTTTTGCGTAGGGACTGTCGTGTGAATGGAGATATTATGTAGGTGTGGAAGATGGAATACTGAACGGTTATGTATGTTGGCGACCGACCTGCTCTCCGCGCCCTCGCGCGTTCATAAGTTAAACAGTGCTACGCTACTCTGTAATATCCCCCACCTGACGCCCTAGAACACTAGTACTATTAGGACCTTTGTCACTAACATTGATAAGTCTGGTGTTAAACACCTGTACTACGCTCGTCCCCACTCGCTATATCCTGACATGCGAACTCATTAAACTCACAGGCTCGGACAAGACCCCCAAGACGCGGCCTCCCAGCTCCTTCCCCCGACCCCGGACCGCGCCTCCCTACCCGCCTTCCCCCCCCTTCTCCACGACAGGGCCCATCGCGCCATCGTCCGCTCACTTTGCCTCCTCCCTAGGTGTTCAACTGAATTACACTGTTTTGAGTCCACCTTACGGATGGTTAACACCACTTCGGGTTGTGATACCTTTAAATTTCCTTTGGGTTGGTTACAGTGTTTTACTGGAAGAGTTCCAGAACGGAAGTAGAAGATTGTATTTGGGCAGAGTGTAAAATTTTTGAAAGCATGTCAGTCAAATTTTGCCATTTGGGATTGCAGGTTTTGACCTTGGTTTTGCATGTTTCTCTACACTGCATCTTGGCCGTGCACATATCTTTAAAATCTGTTTTTTTGGACTCAACGTGTGTTGAGGAAACGGGGGCTTCTTGATAAGCTGGAGACTGATTTACCTGGGGTTTATGATGTTGATTCTGACTTGAAAATTGATCTGATTAAATGTCCACCTCTGTTTTGGGTTAAAATTGCTCTCCTGGTTTTTGTTTTAAAGTTATTCCTCGATTGAATTGTTAGCATTTTTAGCTTGAGGTCTCTGAACGGGTGTGGAAAACCATGGATGTCTAATATGATTTGATAACATTTGAGGTCGGAAATTAGAGCCTTACTTGGTTGTCAATTAGCTTGCAGCGGCTTGTGACAAATACTTGAAATGTTGTCCGATTAACGTTGCCATGAAAGTGGCTGGACAGTTCGATGGGATATGGGCACCACGCAGGTAACACACTTGCTCACGTGCTTTGACAGGTGCAGGGGCTGGGCTGGAAGCAGAAAGCTTGGTTCTTTTGTCTTAGAGCATTGCTCGGACAATATCCTTAAGTCTCAGCAACATCATGATGAAACAGCTTGGGTGGAAGAGTTCGTACTTCCTTGGCAACAAACTTGCCTTAGTCGTGTTTGCGATCTTTGGACTTGCTCTCGATGATTTTTAAACATTCGCGAGGCATTTTGTCCAAAAAGTTTCCACCTGCTGCGGAGTTCAATGAATTCTTGATCAATAATTTCAAAGCATTAAGAATGTATCAAGGTGATGCCAATATGAGTAGAATCCATGGTGTGGACATGCCTAGTTGATATTGAAACGATCCCAAAGCTTCATTAAAACGATTCATCGAACCTTTGCTGAAATCTGGTGATCTCATTGCGAAGAAGATTTGTCGTCTTAGAAGAGGGAAGAATGATTGATGAATTTGGATACAAGATCGTCCCAAGTTTGAATGGGAACGAGGGGGTTTCTTTTTCTAGCCATATTCGGCTGCTCCCTCGATAGAGAATGGAAAAAGCATAAGCTTAATCGTAGCAATTGGAACATTGGGGACCCTCATTAGTGGAGGTGATCTTGTTGAAGTAACGGAGATTGATGAGCATGGGGGTCTCTTTGTATGCCGAAGAACTGTTTGTTCTGGACAAGATTGATTAACCCATGCTTCAGCTCGAAATTGTTTGCCACAATTTCAGGAATAAGGATTGCGTCCTCGTACCCCTCGGTGGGTGCTTGGAGCAATTGAGCCATAGTTCGAGTGTCTGCCATTGGCTCTACGTGAGGATCTTCCTGAAATGGGTATTTCTATTTCGGAAGAGGTTCGATAAACAACTGGCGGGTCCTTCTGGTGAGGAGGTCGCGGCTCACGAGGACTGAGAACTCTCGCGACATCCTCGGTGCGCATGCACAAATAGAATAAAATAAATAAAAGAAGTTACACTAATTTTTTTTTTTGGATTTTTGGATTTAAAATATATTCACAGTCTATTTTTAAAACGACAATGAAGATAGACAATTAAGGCAATAATAATCAATCTTACTTCACTGGTTAGCTCTCAGAATGAAAAACGCACAGGTGAGCGGAGGAGTAGGAATAGCGCGAAGCTTATTTCTCCTTTCGGGTCGTAGTTCCTAGGAACAACCCTCCTTAAACTCACTTTATAGTTTGTTAATCAGAATGAAGGTGTGCTCGTATATCGCTATGTTGACACAGAAAGGCAAGTTTTAAATCTTTGGGTTCGATTGGGGAAACTAGCAGTTCACCGGAACTTGATTATGATAATAACTCAGTGGAGAATATTATATTTTTGGTATTTTCCAATAGTGCTGATTTTTAATTTTTATGGAAATTTTTTTTTTATATTTTTTTTTTTTTTTTTTGGTTTTTTTTTAAATTTTTTTTTTTTTTTTTTTTTTTTTTTTTTTTTTTAATATGATATATTAATAATAAGATAAGTTCAGATCAAAGTCGGATAGAAATCGTAGCAAATGCCTCCCCGGCAGCGGCGCCAAAAATTGATTCGTTGATAGTATATATATAATAACACAATACAGATCTCAACCAAATGCCCTTGACCAAGGCAAAAAAGGTCAAGATCTACAAAAGGATGAAATATATGAGAATCATGATAAAAAGATTCCGGAAGAGATATTCCTGGGTTTATGTCCCCAACGAGGCCTGTGTGTTTTGCATTGAAATTTATCCTGGTTTGATTGGAGAAATTGAATGATTGGGAAAACACATGATTATAAATTAAAACTAAAGTTAATTAAATAAAACCTAATTTAATCTACGGGAAACAAGTATAGGAAATGGGGATCTTAAAAACTACGGGAAATAAAATTAGTTATAGGGAAATCCTTTAAAATAGATTTATACTAAAATCGGGGAACATAATTAGGTATGGGAAAACCTAAATATTAAAATTAAGAAAATAAAAATGCTCTAAATTAATAAAATCCAGAATTTAATTCTAAATAACTTAACTTGAAACATAAAGAAAACTAAGAACTTAAAACGTAGGTCGTTTGAATGTAAAACGAAAAGAAAACGGTTAAACACACCGTTTATTTTATTTTAAAAACGGGTCTAAAACTGAGATTTAAGAAAAATTGAGCCTACACTAAATTTTATATTTTTCCTAGACACTAAATGACAAAAGAAAATTTTATAAAAAAGAAATATATTTTTTTTTTCTTTTTTGGATTTTTTATGAATTTTTAAAGATTAAATACTAATTAAAACTAAGTAAATAGAAAAAAAGACTAAAAACTATAAGTTATAAAAAAAAAAAACTTTCTAAAAAAAATAAAAATTAAATAAAGAAAAAGTTAACAATTCTAAAAATATAAAAATGCCCAAATTTTACTGATTAAATTAAAAGTAATTAAACTAATTAGATTTTAACCTAAATTAATTAAATAAATAACTAAAAGAGTAACAGCTGTTAAACTAGAGGACTAACAGAGTAAAGCAACAAGGACAAACGGGGTAACAGGCTAACTAACCACAGGGACTAACAATGTTAACAAGAAAAGACAAAATTACACAAATGGTCCCTTGGAAGTGGACCCCAGATTGCAAGGTGGGGTCCCAAGTACTTATTAGACAAAACTCAAAACAGCAAACTTCTAAGAGGAGCCTTTATAGGGAACATTTTTCTATAAGCCTGGGCTAGAATCTCAAAGAAATAAGCCAGAAATGTAAGGTTTTGAGGGCTGCAGGCTTATTAAGCTTATTGGCTTAATTTTCTTTTCTTTTTGGGGTTTAAGCCAACAAATAAGCTAGAAAACTATAGGGGACAGTTAATAGGGATAGGGGAGTCCTAATTATAAGCTATGGCATTCTAATAAGTCCTAAAATAAGCTGAAAGTGAAATAAGCTATGTTCACAGTTTAACAAGAAAACAGAAAAAGTGCTACTTTTAAGCTACTATTAAGCTATGCTAGAAGGGGAGGTTTAGCTACAAAATGTTTGGGGAATTAACGAGACTACTATTAAGCTCAAATTAAAAGCTAAAAGGTTCCCTAGAGCCTTAATACAAAATGAGTATAATAAAGTGGTTGCTGAAAATTGGTTTCTGCACCAGGGGAAAAAACATTGCAGTGGGCTTAAGGCTTTTTTTAGCTTATCAAAATAAGCTCTTATGTGCTTTTTTAAGGTCCAAACCAATCAAAGACAGTGCTAAAAGGGGTTATGTTCAGCTTATTTCTCAAAAGATGATCGGGCTTAAGGCCTTTATTTTTACTGCTAGATAATGGGGCCTTAAAAGTGGGCAGTTTTCAAAAATTATGGATTGTATACTTTTGACTATCATTGGCTCTCAAAACCTAAAAGGGACAGAACTAGGGTGGTGTTTCAAAATGGCTGAAACAACACGATTAAGCACAACCAAAGTGTGCTTAAGCTGCTTATGCAGCTTGAGTACTTAAGCTCACTTTTGCTTATTGGAAAATTGACAGAAACCAAAAGGGACTTAAAAAACTATTTTTAAACTAAAACTTGTAATTAAAGTGGTCTATTATGACTCACACACTCAGCCAAGAGTGGCTGAGTTGCATATAACCCATGGCAATCCCCATATTGACCCATTTTAAGGTAAAACCAAACACCCCCTTAAATATTTAAAATGGATTTTTAACTGATTTTTGGGTAAATGAAGGCTGAGAAAAGGTTTATAGGTGTTGTTTTAGTAGCTTTAACACATTTTTGAATAGAATAAAACAGATTTAACAACTAAAATTAAGGCTTAAAATTTCGATAATAGCAATATCACAAACTCTTAACTTTTTATTAAACTGAAAATGATACAACAAAAACTTAAAAAGAACTCAGTACAATAATTTTAAATGCAAACTTAAGTAAAATTTTACACTAAGAAAAAGTAAAAAAAGTTTCTGTTGTTCTGGCTTGGCTTCTCTTCCTTTTATAGCAGCTCAAACAGCTCTTGGGCTCTGTGCTTATTGTGAGATGTACAATGTCCAGGCTTCAATCCTAGCTTCCATAACACTTCATTATGATCTCAACACATTGAAGGGTGTGCTCGGTTTGTGGACATTTGGACAGGGAAAGGGGTTTATAGGGGTCAATAGGTTGTGGGACAGTGGAGAAGTGGTTGGGGTGTGAGCTGGGGAGATTATCATGGGACGGTGGTATGGCAAGAAAAACCATGGGAAAGAGTGGGTTTGATTTTGGCGGGTACATGGAGGGTACAGTTCTTGGTTGCAGGTTTAAAAGAAGTCTTTGGAGAAGAGGCAATTATGGCCCCTCATGTTTTCTTCTCTTTTCATTTTCTATTTGGCCGATTTTAGTTATAAGATAGTTTGGGAAATGTCACTTTTGGTCCTTGTCGTTTTATAACTAAAAGAAATAAAAGGATTTGGTTAATTACAAAAATGGTCCCTGCTGTTTTTAACTAAAAGAAATAAAGAAGGTTAGGGTTAATTGCATTTTCAGCCCTTGTGTTTGTTTAAACTTTTTTTCTTTTTAAAACAACTTTCAAACTTGGCAATTTAGCCCCTAAAGTTTTATTTTTTTCATTTTTAATTATAAAACAAAGTTTTTAAAATTTACATTTTTGGTCCTTATGTTTTATAAAAAAGGATTGTGGGCTTTTGTTGGGCTTGGGTTTGTATTGGGCCCACTGGGTTTGGGTTTGGGCCCAATAAGGTACAGGCTTGGTTATTGGGCTTTTTCAAGCCCAATAAGGTGTAGGAGTGGGTTTTGTGTGTACAATGGCTGAGATTGGCTGTAACTGGGGCTAGGATCGGGCCTTCAAAGTCTTCACAGTCTTTGTCAATTGCACACAAATGGGCTGTTGTAAATTGATTGAGGGCCCATTTGGTCTTCACAGTCTTCATAAATATACTATTGGGCTTTCCCGGCCCATCAGATGGGTTAAGATTGCATTCAATAGTATTCCAAGTTCTGGCTCCCGGTTTGACTGTGATTCTTTCTTGTATTGACTATGACTTTGACATTTTTGGACTTTGGCCTTGGATTTTGCAACAGTCTTTTCATCATGCTCAGTTTTGTCATTTTGGCTTGGTTTTCTGTCTTTTTGATGATATCCACTTCCTGCACAATACAAATGCAAAACAAACATATATTTGGCAGTTTTTGTCTGTTTTTGGTCATTTAAGCTCGTTTTTAGAGGTAAAAGATGTGTGTAATTAAGCACTTATCATGCACAATTCAGAGGATACCCTAGAGATAGCTGAAATCACTAGGAAGAAAATGAATGACAAAATGAAAAACCTAGAGTGTGTGCAAAAGAAAGTTAAGATCATACCACCTGATTACTCAAAAGAGAACTACTTAGCGACTTTCACACCACAAAAACAATTGACCCCTGAGCAAATATTTTGGTCTCAAGATCTCATCAAGATGAAAGCCAAGGCTCTCAAAACGCATGCCACAGCCTCAAGGCCAATCAAAGTGTTGACGGTGTATCCTCCAAATACACCTGCAACGCTTGTCCCAAGGGTGCTTCCAACAACGAGTCAAGTAAAAATTAATATTTTTGTGCTAATACAACTCTTTTTGGACTTTGAAAAAACCTGTAACAAGAGAATTACACCAACGAGGCTCACTAAAGGGGAAAGGAGTTTTGAACAAACCAAGGCATGTTATCTCACCGAGGTCATCCCATTTTTCAAAACACTTAAGGAACATTTTAAGGGCATTCAAAAGGCTCTAACTAAAGAAATTAAAGAAATGAAAGATATTTTTGAAGAGTTAGAAGCTAAGGTTGACCCAAAATAGTGGTAGATAGGAAACATGATGAGATTGAATGGAAAAAACGATCTTAAACCAATGATAATTTAATTTGCTGACTGCTTGTCAACTAATAATTATATTTTAGCCACTAAATACTATTCTAAAATAAATCTTAAATAAGTCCAGTGTCCTAGACCAATGAATGAGAGATCATAAAGTAACCCACTCTACTTATAGTCTCTGAGAGATATATGCACAAGTCATGTCACGATACCTCATTCGGCGCGTAGATAGTGCTCTCGCGCTTCGATCACGCAGTATCATCTCATATTTCATAGTCCCAATGTGTAATGATGTTGTGTAACATGAATGCTCGAAGTCACGAGAGAATCCATGTGACTATCGAATGCTCCCCCCCTCCATCCATTCTCTTATGTAGGCGACATCGCCTGTCACGTGTTGTCACGTTGACCACAGTGATAGAACTCTACTAACATGTCAGTGTGTACCCATGAGAGTGTGGATCCATGCCTGATGTTCTGTTGTGTGACACGTTACTCCAAACTAATCAAAAACACACCTGTGTCTCTGTGAGCACTAAGCTGTAGTTGAAGAGACGTACAGATTGAAATAACTTGCAGGATTGCCCGATGCCACGCCGTATCGCTCAGCCTTCGTACCTGGTGTATCTAATTTTTGAGAGTCATGACTTAAGAGACTTTTGTCTTATCTCTCGATAATAATGAAGAGCGTAAAAACCTATAATGTGCTCCGTAGGAGTAAAGTACGCTCACCAACAGATACTGGTCCGTATAAGAGTTTATCAAGAAAGTATAGTCAGGAAGCATATCTAGATAGTCGTAGAACGCTCACCACTCAATGCTCGATCTGTTACAGAGATGAAGCAATAGTCTCTAATGAATCCAACTAGTGCACGTCTGCCATACCCATATCCGCCTCTATAGCACACCGATATTGACATAATAACTGTAAAGATCGAGTCCCTAAGGACCTTAGACTTTCAAGATCATATCACTCGCACTCTCACGTGAAAAAATAATCAATGTTTCTTCAAGATACAAAATGAGCATTTTTAAGGAAAAAAAAAATGGAAAGATTTAACGGCATCATTACAAGGAATTGTATGATTTATTTAGATCACGGTGGGTATGTCAATCTAGAACAAAACAATGCCCAATTAACTGGAAAATGAGAGTCTAAAGGTCCATAATACAGAATAGTTTATCTTGTGTCAATAAGGATCATGTAAAACCAAAGTTCTTGCACCAGGGAAGTTTTGCTATAGATGGTTGAACAGTATTCCCCTTCGCAATAGGTACAATAGGGAAGTGCATCTTAGTTTAATCTCAAAACACCTTAAAGAATGTGGGGGAAAACCCTTCGCGAGATCGTTTAGAGTTAGAAGGAAGATAAAGGGCTTGAATGACCATTAGATTAGCTATAGTGCATCGGCTTGCCTTTAAACCAAACTCTCTCAGGAAATTGTTTGTATATCGTGATTTGGCACATGTCTAAAAGTACTAAATACATGAGATAACAAAGCATGCTTCTACCTTGTCGTAGAGAAAGCATAAGTGCGTGTGAGGAACAATGGAGCAATGTTAATAAGTAATCATTACAAAAAAACTGTAGAGCAACTAAATTGTCAGAAGACTAATGTCCTTGTGCCTCCTTCTACAGGAGTAAACAATTGCACTGATGCTAGCAGATCACAGCCTAGGAGCAATACCAAGAAAAATAGGATCTTGCCAGCTAAGAGTGTCAACATGAAGAAAGTAGAAGAACACCCTAGGACAATTAAGTCTAGTCTGAAAACCACGAATCGTGTTGATTCTAGTATTAGCTCTAAGCGTACTGTAACTAATTCAAATTCTCATTCTGTTTTCCAAACATGTAACAAATGCTTAATTTCTGCAAATCATGATATGTGTGTGGTTACTTATTTGCACTCTATGAATGCATCCCCCTCTGTTAAAAATGTTGTGCGTAAAGTTAAGCAAGTTTGGAAACCTAAGCAAGTCAAGCAAGTATGGAAACCAACAGGCAACATACTTACCACTGTAGGTTATCAATGGATGCCTACAGGAAGAACATTCACGTTAAGAGAACAGTGCCCTTTAACTAGGCTCACTAAACCTAACAAAGTGTCAACGATTGCTTATGCTAACCCGAGGGAACCCAGCCACAATTGGGGATCCAACTTTCCAAACTCTCCATCTTTGTTTGTTTTCAAATGTAGGCCGTACAGATCGTCCTTTGGTATTTGGACTCAGGCTGTTCAAAACATATAACAGGGGATCGCTCACAGCTCAGGAATTTTGTGAAAAAGTTCACCGGGACGGTTAGATTCAGGAATGACTACTTTGGTGCTATCATGGGTTATGGAGACTACATTATTAGTGAAAGTGTGATCTCCAGGGTATACTATGTGGAAGGACTGGGACACAATTTGTTTACTATCGGTCAATTTTGTGACTCGGATCTAGAAGTTGCCTTTAGGAAACATTCTTACTACGTTCGAGATACGGATGATGTTGAATTAATTAAAGGTTCCCGTGGTTCTAATTTGTACACTATCTCTATTGAAGACATGTTGAAGTCCTCTCCAATTTGCTTGTTGTCCAAAGCCTCCAAGAACAAATCATGGTTGTGGCATCAACGTTTAAACCACTTAAACTTTGGTACCATCAATGACCTTGCAAGAAAAGATTTAGTTTGAGGCTTACCTAGATTGAAGTTTGAGAAAGATCATCTCTGCTCCGCGTGTCAACTAGGAAAGAGCAAAAAACATACCCACAAACCTAAAACTGAAAACTCCAACTTGGAAGTTCTTAATACCCTTCACATGGATTTATATGGACCAGTGCCAGTTCAAACAATTAATGGGAAGAAATACATCTTAGTTATTGTTGATGATTATTCGCGGTTTACTTGGGTTAAGTTTTTGAGATCGAAAGATGAGACCCTAGAGGTTGTCATACAAGTCGGTCTCAACAAAACTGTTAGAAACATCCGTACCGATAATGGCACAGAATTTGTCAATAAAGATTTGACCGATTATTATGAACGTGTCAGGATTTTTCATCAAAAGACAGTTCTGAGGACTCCACAGTAGAACGGCGTTGTCGAAAGACGGAACCGTACACTTATTGAGGCTACTAGGACAATGCTGATCTTTTCCAAGGCCCCGATGTTTCTATGGGCAGAAGCTGTGGCTACTGCGTGTTATACCCAAAACCGATCCCTTATTCACACTCGTCACTGCAAAACCCCATATGAGCTGGTGCATGACAAGAAGCCTACTCTTACTTTTTTCAAAGTCTTTGGTGCTCTTTGTTACCCTACAAATGACAGCAAAGATCTTGGAAAATTACAACCAACAACTGATATTGGAATATTCATTGGTTATGAACCTAGCATGAAAGGGTATAGAATCTACAACAAAAGAACCCGACGTATTATGGAAACTATTCACGTGCAATTCGATGAGCTGATTAAGCAAATGGTTCATGTGCAACTCAGTACATGACCTGCTCCTACTTTTTTACGCCTGGACAGATAAGGTCAGGGCTCGTACCTAATCCGGTTCCTGCAGCTCCTTATGTACCCCCCACAAATAAAGATCTAGAGATTTTATTCCAACCAATGTTCGATGAATACCTGGAACCTCCTCGTATTGAAAGACCGGTTTCTCCTGCTCCAGCACTTCAAGTTCCAGTCAACTCAACCAGTACACCTTCATCTACTACCATTGATCAAGATGCACCTTCTCCAAGTCATTCACCGTCATCTTCAGCATTACAATCTCCAAGTTTACATCAAGGCGTTGCAGCTGAATCTCCTCTCATGAAAGACAATCCTTTTGCTCCTATTAATAATGATCACTTCATAAACGTGTTTGCTCCGGAACCTAGGTCTGAAGCATCATCATTCAAGGATTTTAGTTCAACCGAATCTCCTTATGTCTCTCAAATACTTCATCATCTCAGGAAATAGAGCAAAGATCACCCGCTGGATAATATTATTGGCAATCCCTCTCTACCGGTATCCACCAGAAAACAAGTAGCAACCGATGCCTTATGGTGCTTGTATAACTCTGTCTTGTCAAAAGTCGAACCAAAGAACTTCAAATAGGCATTAATTGAAGATTGCTGGTTTCAAGCCATGCAAGATGAGATTTATGAATTTGATCGACTTCAAGTATAAGAATTAGTACCTCAACTAGATTGTGTCATGATTATTGCTCTCAAGTGGATCTACAAAGTTAAACTTGATGAGTACGGTGATGTTCTGAAAAACAAGGCTCGATTGGTAGCCAAGGGATATTGACAAGAGGAGGGAATTGACTTCGAGGAATCATTTGCATCGACTACACGTATCGAGGCTATTCAAATCTTCATCGCCAATGCCGCCAGTAAAAACATGACCATCTATCAGATGGATGTCAAAACAGCATTCCTTAATGGCGAGTTAAAGGAAAAAGTCTATGTTAGTCAACCAGAGGGATTCGTTGATCCAGATCATCCGACACATGTTTATCGTCTGAAGAAGGATTTGTATGGTTTAAAGCAAGCCCCTCGGGCAGGCTGCTAGGACCATGCTTGCAGATTCATTTTTACCTAACACTTTTTGGGCTGAAGCAGTTAGTACTGCTTGTTATGTTCTAAATAGGGTATTAGTGACCAAGAATCTTATAAGGGACACCTTATGAACTTTTAACTGGTAAGATACCAATTATAAGTTATATAAGACCTTTTGGGTGCCATGTGACCATCTTGAATACCATTGACCACCTGGGCAAGTGTTAGTACTGCCAGTCCTGATAAGGGACTATCTCTTTCTGATCCAACAAATCCTAAACAAGATGATTCAGAAATACCTCCACTTGAGGATATTTATCAAAATTCTACTGATGGTATCTTCACTAATTCATCTTATGATAATGAAGGTGCAGTGGCTGACTTCACAAACTTGGAAACTATTGTGAATGTTAGTCCTATTCCCACATCAAGGATTATCACTTCTCATCCTTCAGCACTTATTCTAGGAGATCCAACCTCAGCAGTTCAAACAAGAAGCAAAGTAAATAAAAGTTCTGGAGCTCATGCTTTTGTTAGCTATGTTCAAAAGCAAAGGAGAAATAATCATAAGGACTTCCAGCATTGTTTATTTGCTTGTTTTCCTGTCTCAACATGAACCCAGAAGATTAAGAAGCTCTTGAGAAGAAAGCTGGGTTGATTGACTATGCAAGTAGAAATTGCTGCAGTTCGAGATCAGAAATATTGGATACTTGTAGCATAGCCTTTTTGAGAAGCTTTGGTACAAAGTGGGTTTATCGAAATAAAAAGGATGAGAGAGGAGTTGTTGTCCAAAACAAAACAAGGTTAGTTGCTCAGGGACATAGGCAAGAGGAAGGCATAGACTATGATGAGGTTTTTGCTCCTGTGGCCAGGATTGAAAGCTATTAGGGATTTTTTAGCCTTGGCTCATACATGGGCTTTATAGTTATCAAATGGATGTGAAAAGTGCCATTCCTTTATGGTGGAAAAAATGATGAGGAGGTATATGTGTCTACAACCACCAAGGTTCTTGATCTAATAAAATATCCTCTGGAAAGTCTACTAAGTTGTAAAAGCTCTTATGGGGCTTCATCCAGCTCCAGAAGCCTGGAATGCTTACTTTATCTACTTTCATTGTTGAAGAATGGATACAGAAGAGGAACCATTGACAAAACTCTCTTCATAAAAGAAGGACAATACCATGAGATCATACTAGTTATGAGGTATGTAGATGATATCATCTTTGGGGTATACAAAGAAATTCATTGGTGTGATGAATTTGAGGCATTAATGAAGAGTAGATTTTAGATGAGTTCAATGGGAGAGCTTTACTTTCTTTCTTGGATTACAAGTCAAACAAAAAGAAGATGGTATCATTATTAGTCAGGATAAGTATGTTGCAGAAAGCTAAAGGATGGTTTGACTTGCAAATCTTAAAACTGATAGTACACCTATTGAGACTCAGAAGCCTCTAGTCTACGGATGAGGAAGCCAGTGTTGTGGTTGTCCATCATATAGGTCTATGATTGGCTCTTTAATGTACTTGACTACTTCTAGGCCTGATATTATGTTTGCAGTCTGTGCTTGTTCTAGGTTTCAGGACACTCCAAAGTCCTCCCATCTAAGTGCTGTCAATAGAATTTTTAGGTATCTAAAGGGCAAACCCAAACTGGGTCTTTGGTATCCTAAAGAGTCCTCATTTGACTGGGGTGAATCCTACTCAGATAGTGACTTATGCGGAGCAATCTTGACAGGAAATCCAATAGGGGTTGTCAATTTCATTGGAGGAGGACTCATTTCTTGCAATGCAAAAAAAGCAGGACCATTGTGGCTATCTACTATAGAGGCTGAATATGTTGCTACTGCAAGCTATGTGGGCAGAAGTTTTGTGGATTCAAAATCATATGTTAGTCTTTGGGTTTCCAACTTCATGAACACAAAGATCTACATTGATAATGAAAGCACCATTTGCATTGTAAAGAATCCAGTATATCATTCCAAAACAAAGCACATTGCTATTAGGCACCACTTCATAAGAGATGCTTATGAGAAGAAACTTATTCAGGTGCTTAAAATCCAGACTGATGACAATGTAGCTGATCTATTGACCAAGGCATTTGATGTTAGCAGGTTCTAGTTCTTGGTTGTTTCTATTGGGATGATAAACATAAGCTTGCATTGGGTTAAAGGGATGGCAATTATGTTGTGTTGTATTGTTTGTATGAAGAAACATGTTAACCGTAGGTGATGCATTTCTAGAGGTTTGATAGGATTTAGAGAGTCATTGAGAAGAGTTGTTGATGGTACTGAAGCACTCCTGGTACCTACATTGTTCATTCTTTGGTTGGACACAGTTAGTACCGACAGTGCAAAGTTAGTACCGCTAGGAAAAGTTTGTACCGCTATAGAGATGTGCTTCTTAATATATTTACGATAGCAAACTCTATATGCGCCCCTAAGGATACTAAGTGGTTTAATTGTATATCTGATTGATTACCACTAGGAAACATTGAGCGTTAATGTTACCTAAACGTGATTGCACTGATCATCATGTGACTAACTCGTCAGTCAATCAAATGCCTCCTAGCTTCACACTTATATAGCAATACAGTCCACCCTCCCTCAATTATCCCCCCATCTCTACCGCACTATCTACAAGCCCTATATTTCCTTAATAACGACGCCATAAATATTTCAATACAAATGGCTGTTCTTGTTTTATGATACCTAAGCACAACATGGTCGCGTATTGGGGAGAAGTCTGAAGGGAACTGCAGAGTTTCACGGATCATTGATTTTTTTCTTACGCGAAGTTCTATTCATCTGCTTCTCCACTGTAAGTCCAAATTGTTTCTAAACCTTTGTTTGAACAGTTTTGGGACGTATTGCTAATGTCCAAAATAAATCAACAATGTTAGGCCACATTAATGCAAAGTAGCTGGCGGCAAGCATGTAATCTATCTTGATGGCCATCAATAAGAAGTGTCTTCTTTTTTGATTTGATCGCTAGGGATAGACTCATTACTAATCAGCGCTTATTATTTGATGCTATACAGCTTATGGGGTATGAGGGGGATTTAACAGTGTTAACATTTAACAAAGCTTTGTTTTCACCCCATTGGACGTGTTTTTTTTTCATACAATGAAATCATTGTCTTAGTTTCAAAAAGCACCCTCTTGGGATCAAAATTTCTACTAATATTGCCACTGCTGTCATCGCTTAAATCTAATAGAAGTATAATTTTTCTAAATTACATTTGTGATGGTTTATTGCTTAGACTTTTAGATGCTTAAGAAGAAAGTTTGTCAGTCGTACCCACATTTTTATTTCCATCTTTTTAGATAAACAATAGATAATGTACTGTTACCTTTCGATCATTTTCTGTAAATGCTCTTTATTAAGTAAAGTCTTTTCTTTCATGGTGTAAAAAGGGTAAACATTTCTCAGGGAAAAGTAATCCCTTTTCTATTTGACTTCTATGTTGGTTACATCCACTGAGGATGAGGGTGCTCCTTTAGAAAGACCATCTGAAGCACAACCTACACCTTCTCCTGCTCACACTAGTGAAGTACTTATTGAGCCACAGACTGACTCATCTCCTGTTCACACTAGTGAAGTACCTATTGAGCAACAGACTGACCCATCCCTTAGACCTTCACCTTCTACTATCATTCCTGATTCTATTCCAGAAAGACTGGTGGGAATCTTAGAGGTCATTCATGCAGTGATAAATCCCTTTCAGGGACTGAGGGTGAAATGACACTCCAAAGTATCTATGATCTTTGTCTCTCTTTATGTGCACAGGTTTCAGATCAAGCCAAAGAAATACAACACTTGAAGGCTAGATCAAAAAAAGCTCAAGAAGAAGTAAAACCTGTAATCAAACACCACAGAGCATGGATGCATGAGTATCTCCTTGAAGCAAAAGATTGGCCCAAGAAAGGACCCAAAATAAGGGAAAGAGATCCTCAAAGAATAATGGGTTAAGAATAATATATAGAAGTGATGTTTTGATTTGGTCCGAATGGAGCAAGGGGATAGGAAGTATGGGTTGGCGCTAAATTGTAGGAATCGTTTCTAGTTCAAAGATGAATCCCATTAATTTGATGCGATTCTCTGAAGATTACAATTGATTCATATGTCAGAAGTAAATGGAGGTATGAGGTTCCAGGTTCGGGTTTGTGAGGGAGGCAATGAGAATTAGTGGGTAATGGAGAAGAGAATGATGAGAAGTATTTTGTTTCAGTTGTACTGGAAGCTTTTAGGCTATTCTAGTTAGTTCAGGTTGTATATAAATGAAGAGAATGTGAGTATTGATGACAAGAATGGAAGTTGGTATGACAGACCAATGTTATTTACTTGACGGAATCCAAAGTAGTGACTTTATGTGGTGGCAATTGGAAATGGTAATTAGAGGGTAGACCGTGATTGAGCAGAATTTGAAGAAGTTAGATGTGATTCCAAGATGAAGGTGATTCTGAGATGATGCGAAATTGAAAGAAGTACGGGTTTAGCTGGTGAGCAAGTAAAGGTACATGAAGCTCATATTGATAGAGGAAGGTGCTACTCAAGCTATCTCAAACACCTACTTACTACAATATGTAGGATAATGAAACAATAGCTTAAGGTTTTATCCACATGTAGGATCAAGCTTCTATATGGGGTAGCTAGTATTCTAAGGAAGAGAAGAGATGGAAGAGTTTGGGTATGAGTTTGAAGGTATATTGAAGAAACATGAGCTATGACAGGATGTGATCCTCTTCTACAAGTTCCATCTTATGAATAAGAAGCCTTCTTTCTATAATATTGATCCTAAAAATTGACTAAAGGGAAAGAATAGGAAGGTAAATAGAAGAGAGGGTATGAAATAGTCTGAGACGTGACATTATGTTATTGGTAGGGCTGATTAGTCCTGTTGTATAACGTGAGGAAGAGTTTAGAATAGCTTACGATTATGGTTGATGAATGTGAATATGCGCTTTAGTGAGAAAATTTACAAGGATAAGTTGGATGTAGGCAAGTGAAGGAATATGGAAGCAAACAGGAGTTATAGCTGTAAGGAAATATTGCTAGCCTTATTATAGAAGCTCTCTATGAAGAAGTTTAATTTTGGTTTATGATGGGACAACTTTAATATGATGCACTGAACTGTTAGATTAGTCGTGATGATGAGACTTCGTTGTTTGGCTGAGAATTTAGAGCGTTCAATGAGAAATTGAAGGAGGATTAGATATTTTCACAATTTTTTATGTATAGTAAAGATGCAGATGTATTCCATGGTTCGGTTCAATGTGAACAAGGTAGTTGGTCTGGCTCAATAGTGAAAGAGACTCTCCATGCTCAACAAAGATCATAGAGAGACTATCAGGAAGTCAGACAACCCTACCAAGAAATCAACACTGAGAAATCAAATGAATGTCTGACTTAAAAGCACCGTAGGAAACTCTCAGTAGCATTATGAATTGAAAAGTAACTCAGAAGTCTTGAGGAATATACCAGCCTTGTATGAACATAGATTAAAGAGTAATGGTCAATATGAAACGATTCATTTCCTATGTGGATTGATGAAGATGAAAGACTGATCAAAAGATGAGTATGAAAAAGAAAATTGATTCCATCTAGAGAAATGAAGACAAAGTTTTTCGGGTTATTCTTCACTTCCTTGGATGGGTCAAGGTAGAGAGTCAAGAGAAGAAGTCTATGACGGAGGGAGAGTAAAGAAAAGAAATGTAAAACGAGTAGACAAATAAGAGAAAAATTTGGTCTAGTGAAAGATGATTAGGTCATAGAAAAAGATGATTCATACATATATGACCCACTTCTGAGGATGAAAGAGGGTGGTATGGTTTTTGGCGGGTACGATGGAGGGTACAGTATGGGTTGCAGGTTTAAATGCAAGTTATGGGGATGGTGCAAAAGGAGCCCCTCACGTTTCTTCCTTTGTTCATTTTATTTCAGCCGAATTTAGTTATAAACTTAGTTTAGAAAATAACATAATTGGTCCTTGTGGTTTATAACAAAAGAAGTAAAAGGAGGGTTTTGGGTTATGGCAAAAATGGTCCCTGCTGTTGTATAACTAAAAGGGTTTAAGAAAGGTTTTGGAAAATTGCATTTCCAGCCCTTGTGTTTTATGACTAAAAGAATAAAAGAGGTTTTGATAAATTGCAAAAATGGTCCCTCTGGTTTATTTTTTTCATTTTTAATTATAAAACAAAGTTCTAAAATTTACATTTTGGTCCTTATGTTTTATAAAAAGGGTATGTGGGCTTTTATTGGGCCCACTGGGTTTGGGTTTGGGTTTGGGTTTGGGCTTGGGTTTGGGCCCAATAAGGTACAGGTTTGGTTATTGGGCTTTTTCAAGCCCAATTGGGTTTGGGTTTGGGCCCAATAAGGTTTAGGGTTGGTTATTGGGCTTTTTCAAGCCCAATAAGATTATGAAGTGGGTTTTGTGTGTACAATGGCTGAGATTGGCTGTAACTGGGCTAGGATTGGGCCTTCAAAGTCTTCACAGTCTTTGTCAATTGCACACAAATGGGCTGTTGTAATTGATTGAGGCCATTATGGTCTTTCCAGTTTCATAAATATACTATTTGGGCTTTCACGCCCATCAGTTGGGGTAAGATTGCCTTTCTAATTGTTTTTTAAGTTCCGGCTACGGTTTTGACTGCTGATTCGATCTGTATCTGATCTCTGTCTTTGACTTGTTGGACTTTGGTCACTTGATTTTGCACAGTCTTTTCCATTCCATGCTCAGTTTTGTCATTTTGGCTTGGTTTTCTGTCTTTTTGATGATATCCACTTCCTGCACAATACAAATGCAAAACAAACATATATTTGGCAGTTTTTGTCTGTTTTTGGTCATTTAAGCTCGTTTTTAGAGGTAAAAGATATGTGTAATTAAGCACTTATCACTTGCTAAGATCAAACATATATTCACGTCCTTCTGGATTATGCCAATCAAGTCGATCATTGACAGCTTTGTAACACTCTTCGAAATGATATTCAAGTTCGGCGAAGCTTTTGCATGAGCCCTTAAGCAGATTGAAAGTAAGCCCCTACTAAAATCTCTTGAGTCATATTGTAAATTTTAAGATGGTTCATGACATAAGCTGAGAAGTCAATAGGAGTGTCCATAAGCTAATCGAACGTGTGAAGAGGTTGTCTTGCTTTTGCAATGGTGCTGATCTATGCTTAGGATCAGCCTCATTATCGAGTTGATCATTGTTAGGATTTATGTTTTCCTAACTTAGTACCGACAGTACAAATAGTTAGTACTGATAGTTATAGTTAGTACCGACAGTACAAAATGTAAGTACTGATCAAATAGTTAGTACCGATAGTAGAAAATAGTTAGTACCGTTTAAGAGATTTGTATGAGATATTTTAGGAAAAGATATGTATGTGTTTTGTAAGCCTGTTAGGGTTTATCCTTAGTCTATAAAAGATCCCTCTTGACATAGTTAGAGATACGACCTCAAGATATCTCATAGCAAAATCATATCTCATTAGTTAGTAATCTGTAATCATTCAAAGCAGATTAATAGAAGTTATTATTTAGTTATTCATTGTTTTTCTTAGTACTTGTGTTAAGATTCCGCATTAACACATAGTATTCATAATCAGTGTTTCTACATAGTCAGTTGTATTTATACATTTTGGCTAGCATCCTTAATAAGCTGCAGAGATCTATTCCTAAAAGGGACTCACACTCCGACAACTCTTTCATTTTGGAAGGCGCCAATCGATAAGGTGCCTGTGCTACAGGTGCAACACTAGGTATCAGATCGATTTGAAATTCCACTTGTCGAGTCGGAGGAAGACCTGGCAAGTCCTCAGGGAATACATCAGGAAAATCTTGAACTATCGGTACGTCCTCAAGTCGATTCTTCTCTGACTTGTCTTCCGTCTCCTTTGTAGTAACGTTTTCCAAAAAGACTAGACATCCTTTTAGCATGTATTCTGGTGTTTTGGTGTACGAGATAATGTGCAGACGAGATTCGTTTCCCCGGTTGCTTTTGTCACCGTGAATGATTAGAGTTTCATT